>WBMV01000075.1:43807-60306 GCA_013396655.1 Campylorhamphus procurvoides
TGACAGGCCTGTAGTTTACAGGGTCATCCTTCTTGCCCTTCTTGAAAACTGGGAAAACATTCACCAGCTTCCAGTCAGCGGGGACCTCTCTAGAATCTGAAGACCACTCAAAAATTGCTGAGAAAGGTTTTGCAATGGCATCAGCTAGCTCTTGCAGATTCTGTGATGAATCCTGTCATGCACTCTAGATTTGTAGGGATCCAGCTGGAGCAGCAGATCCCTCACAGTTTCAGAGTCGACTGGAAGTTGATCATTCTCACAGTCATGGTCCGCCAGCTCAGGGCACTGAGACCCCCTTGGTCCATCATCTGTGCTGAAGACAAAGGAAAAGAAGAAGTTGAACACCTCTGCCCTGTCTCTCTGTCCCTGTTTGTGAGCTGANGGGGACCTCTCTAGAATCTGAAGACCACTCAAAAATTGCTGAGAAAGGTTTTGCAATGGCATCAGCTAGCTCTTGCAGATTCTGTGATGAATCCTGTCATGCACTCTAGATTTGTAGGGATCCAGCTGGAGCAGCAGATCCCTCACAGTTTCAGAGTCGACTGGAAGTTGATCATTCTCACAGTCATGGTCCGCCAGCTCAGGGCACTGAGACCCCCTTGGTCCATCATCTGTGCTGAAGACAAAGGAAAAGAAGAAGTTGAACACCTCTGCCCTGTCTCTCTGTCCCTGTTTGTGAGCTGAAAGGTAGTTTGATTAAAAAGGAGCAAGCTAATTGAAATGTCACGTACAAATGTCGCGAAATTACTGACAAGAGTTTAGAGAGCTTTGCAGATAGGCTGTATTATGCTTGAGGTTTTTATTGTTTTTTTTTTTTTCCATTTAGAATTCAAATTACCAGAATTTCTCTTTGATCTTGACAGACACAGATTAGACTGATAAGTGCATAAACTCAGTTTTATAAGAAAAGTGACATTTTTACACCTATCAAAAAAAACCCCACTAATTCAAAACAACCAGTTATCCACTTAGATTTTTTTATACAGGTTACATATCTTGGGACAGAATTGTCAAAATTTATTGTTGACGAAGTCTCAGTATCCAGTGACCTGGAGTTACCAACACAGGGAGGAGAGCCTTTGGGTATGTACCACTTAAAATCTAATATTCACCATGACTGAAAGCAGCAGAAAGTGCTTTCTAAAGAATTTAAATCCCAAAATTCCTCTATTGCATTCTGATTTTTCTTTTATTGGGGTACATGGTTATCACAGTTCTTGAGCTTGAAATGTAAGTAGTGCCAGAACTTACACATGAACTGTAAGGAAGTACGCTTTTCTTCCATAAATTTGTTGTGTGAAGAGAATAGTTAATAATGACTTGGTTCCTGTGTAAAAAAGTTTTATGTAAAATTTTACAATGAAATATTTGATATATAGTGAAGCTTCTAATAAGCTATTTTAATACTTTATTATTCTGTTGCAAACTCAGATACACTAGCATAAGTTTTAATCTCATGTACATCTTCAAATCATATTGAATTATCTGTGTTGATGGAAATCCCAGTATGCCCAAGCAGCAGTAATAACTAGGGGGGCACTTTATTCTCTAAAAATAAATAGTCATAAGAAACAGAGTGCATTGATGTGACAAAATGACACTGAACAGTTTTCTTCAGAACTATCCGGCAGACTTAAGAACTTCAGTCTAATTTTGATAAGTAATGTGTTCTCAGAGAAACCCAAGTCCCCTTGACAACTGGTTGTACTTGGAGTCCAAAAAGGTTTTTGGCTTTTGGGACTGGTGCTGTTAATTTGATGAGACACTGCACTTCATATGAAGTGGGATACCAGGGTTGATCTGTTCTTAAAAAATAAATTAAAATATAACAATTCAAAATAACTAATTTGATATTCAAACTACCATGTTCTACTGTCTCAGGCTAAGACTACCCAGATGATGCGTTTGCTTTGCCTTGCTTCAGTAACTTCAGTTTATACCAGGTGTGACTTAAAAATGAATTTAGTTTTCTAACGTTTTAATAGGCTTTTTAAAATTTCTCTAGTTCTTCTAAATTATTCCTCTTGTGGAATATTTAGGATAAACATTATAATTTCTAGAACAGAGAAATCCATTTATTAAAAAAACAGTGCTGACAAACAAAAATCAGGCTGAATGGCAGTAAGTGTTTTGTCCCAAATAGTCCAAAGGACTGTGGAAAAGAGTATTTAAAGAAGGGGTTTTTTTTGTGATGTGTAATTAGCCCTATGTGAGAAATTGAGGAAGGGAAAGCCAAAGTGTTCTCAGTTTCAGTTCCATTTCAGAAACTACATGGCCAAATATATAGTAGGAAAGTAAACAGTGCCTTAAATTGTTTCAGAAAAGGGTTAACTTTCACTGTTGTATTGTGAGAACAGTTGCGGTCATTTGGCAACTCCCAAATGGTTTCCAGGCCCGGTTCAGGAATTAGCTTGTTCCAAGAGCTGTTCCCAAAAGGCAGCAGCTGAACTCAGAAAGATTGCTTGTAAGCAAGTAAGAACAGTTTTGCTGCGATCATATGTGTGACTGTGTGTTTCCATTTTCCTTGAGACAAGGCATGAAACACATATATTTAGCAGATTACTTTTCAAGTTAAATTTGTGTGGTGTCTAATGTAATTTTGCCAAGGAAGGCATGTATTTTTTTTGAAAAAGAGTTCCTCACTCATCTTACAGCAGTAACAGCAGGGCTACAAGGGAGCAAAGAAAAGCCCTTACATGTGTTAGGTGGTGTCAGGCTAAGTGAAAATTTAGGGTAAGGAATTAAGAAAAATAAAAAGCATAACTTCTGTGTGAATTAAGCCACCGGTGTTAAGCGATACTTTTTTTCCTAGAAAAAAGTGTCTTTTTATGCTCTCAGGAAAGAATTTTATGACAAGGAACACCAGCAACCAGAACCAGCATGATCACAGTTCTGGTACTGTCTCCACTGCTCAGCCTCTTGGGAGCTTTGACCTGAGCAGTATGCATTCAAACACCCCATCCTTGTCTCTAACAGAAGCTGTGAAAACTTTGCTGTGTGCTGAAAGAGAAGGAGCTGTTGCTGGGGGATTTATGAGTAAGTGATTTTTTTTTAACTCTCTAAAAAAGTTAATGGTGGATGCAAGGATTGTGCAAGAGGTACAAAAGGAAAAACAAAATAGGTAGCATGGAATTAATTGAATGGAATGTGAGAGGGAAAGAGTGCTGGAGAAGAACGACACTGCTGATGGGTTGGATTCATCTAAATGACCCAGTAACTATGTTTTTCAGAGCTTAGTGTGGCTGACTCTCCTGTGTCCAAATTAGAAACATTCTTCTATTTTGATGTAGTTAACAAAATAACTCCATATCATTTCAAGTACTCAGTTAAATATCTTCACAGAATAATAGCATAGACAAGTGTCTTCTGGATGGAGAATATCATATATAAGCATTGCTAAATAATCTCATGTATCTAATTTAAAGGAAGATGTGGAAATGTTCTGAAAGATGTTCTGGTCTTTGTGTAGTTGACTGAGCTTGTAACATTGTGTTTTCAGTATTAGACTTGTGTGTTGATTGCACATTAAACCATATGTATAATATTTGTACAACTTAAACAGTGCTTATTGCACTTGGACCTGATGTTTTTGCCTGTATTGCCTGTGCTTACACTACAGAGGGACAGCCCTGACTGACTGCAATGCACAGTCAGAGAGATCAGCTCAAATCCCACTGTCAGGTAACACTGCGCTGAAGTGGGAAACAGTGCCAAGTCAGGTGTGATCTGGGAGGCAGTAGGACAGAAACCAGAAGTGAAGTGCCTAGTCTTTGTCAGTTATTGTGAACTGAAAGTGTATCCACAGTTTAAAGCAATTCTTTGTGCTGCTGTACGTGGGCCCTGCAGCTACCTTGCAAAGGATGAAGTTTACCCCAGGCCTGACAAACCTCTGCATAAAATGGTTTGTTATCCCACCTTTTATTTATTTATTTTTCATTAGAAGCAAATAGACTTAGTAAAAGCCAGAGGAGACTATTTGAAGGAAGGTCTTTAATGTTAAAAAAAACAGATTGTGTAGTAGATTGTTTTCACATTTAGATATTAAAAACACCCCAGATTGAACTGCCCTTTGATATGAATTGAAAAGTTACACATGTTCTGACTTATAGGAGTTATGTTTCTCTGCCAAACAAATTAATAGCCACATTCTAGTTTTCTCAAATATAGCTGCTGGTTCTGCTTACCAGAATAATGGTCTTGTAGCATGTATGGTCCTTGCCACCCTGTTACCTGAGTGCTCAGTCCCATGTCAGAACTGTTAGAGCAGGAGTGTGGAGTGATTTTGTAGCAAAAATAACCATTAACAGGCAGTGGAGATTATGCAAAAATAAAGATTCATAATATACTGAAAAATAGTAAATTGGAAATTTTTCCTTATACTTAGTATAATTACCCTGTCAATTGAAAGAAAAAAGCTGCTTAAAATGTAGTATAAGCCTTAAAAAATTTGACCACCATCTCAGGTTTGATATCTCTGCCTTGTGGAACCCAAATTTTTTGCATCCAGTTCTGAGGAGGAGCTTTTTAAGTTTCATAGTCTGACAAAAAATATTTTTGAAAGCAAACTGTGAAAAGCAAACTCCTACTTACGCAGGAAATTCCTTTACAAACAAGTGTCTCAGGATTAGTATTTCACTGAGGCTCTTAAATGTATAGATGGATTTGCTGCACTGGTTTGCCCTCTACCTTTTTTTCCAAAGAATCAGTCATATACATAATGCCATTGTTGCTTTACTTCATGCTAAATAAAATCTGAGTGTAAGGCCCAGCTGTATAAATTAGCTTTAAGCTAGTTTTCTTTCTGGGCTTTACTAGTCCTTTACCTGAAAAATGATAGAAAAGTAATTAATTTTAATCTTCTTGTTTGTCCACCAGTAAATTGTGATGCTGAAACCGCTGAATTAACAGGAGAATATTTAAATCCATGTAAATTACTCCTGTAAAACAAAACCAAGCTGTTAAGTATTTCAGTGCCCTCCTAGGTAGGTGTAAAACTGAGCTACTGGAACACATTGCAAGTGCATATTTGCAAGAGTCTTCCATTAGACCTGAAATTATAAACTTCTCAGAAGATGGATTTCATAGCATCTAAGATACTGCTTTGTAACATAGTCCAAACAACAAATCTAGCCCATTGTACTGTAATTTTCCTGCAATATGTTTAAAGCTCCATGTAATTACTGTGCAAAGAAATGTGACCTGTTCTTGAGAGCTTGCAGTGTATTTTGTGCTGCATAGTACTCCAGTTTAGAACCCCAACTTCTACTTAGGCTCAGACAATTCTGTCAGAAACTACTGTCACTAGAAAACTCTGCTATTCTTGTCTTCATGTTTTTGGAGTGAAGCTGGAAAAGATAATGAGCATCATTTAGTGGTTGAAAAATCAACATGTAAAATGAGAACCCCAAGTTTATTTTTTCTAACAAAATGGCATGGCTTAAAGGAACTTAATTCTATATATCTGATTTTTTTTTGTTGGGTATTATTGAAGTAGTAGCTTATTATACTATCAATAATGGCAATAATAATGTGGCAGAGGAGAAGTAGTTGAAATGTTTAAAACAACCCAGGAAACAAAGCACACACAAACATAACCAAAACCTGACATCTAGTGTATGTGTTTTCCTCCTTAGCTATAGCAGAATATTCATCAACTACACTATGCCCCCATTTATGTGACTGTAAAAGCTAGGGAGATAAACTATATACTCTTTGTATTTTTTACTTTGGAGGCAAGGTGAGATTATGGACAAATGCTTCTACCCATAATATTTTTTAATCTCAGAGGTATTTTGAGGTGCAACTATTACTCTGTTTTCTCTTCTTTATGGCTTACAGACAAAATATTTAAAAGTATTTTCCCGTACTGTAAAATTCCAGGTAGTTCCTCTAGGTACTTCCATACTTTACCAAGAAGAACATAGTTCTGCCTGCAGAATTTACAAAGCCATAATGTCTGGTAACTTTGCATACCGTGACTGAGGTATAGGCTTCCTTCATCTGCACACTCTTCCTTTCCAAAACCCTCTCTATGCTGTTGTTTGACTGCCATCAGGGTAGAAGGTAGAATGTCACATGACTGACTTGGTTGAGTATGTGGCCAGCAAGAGCCAAACAGAAATCACTTTTTAGGTGGCCAAAAATTGTGAAGGTTAGGGAAGGAAACAGCTATGAGGGACTACATGTCGTGGAAGCCAATTCTAAGATATTTGTATCTGTATTTCTTATCTGTGAGTCAGGTTTTTCTGAAACTGGCAAATCACTTCAGAAGTAACTAAGTGACAAATATGATTGCACAGAATCATAGGCTAATGTAGGTTCAGTAGGACCTCTGAAGGTCTATAGTCCAATCTATCCAAAGCAGGACCAGTTTTCAAGTTAGATAAAGTTGTCCAGTCAAATTCTGAATATTTTCAAGGATGGACATTCCACAACATGCCATGGTGATTGTTTCCCCCAGGAATGTAGTTGCTTCTTAAAACTTGAAACCTTTGTCCCTTTTTGTTTGATACAGAAATCATGTTTCCCTAAGAAGCCTGGCTAAGAGTACATAAACTGACTTCCAGTCAAGTGCTTTGAACAGTGGCTTTCTGGGCTTTTTTACTCTGTGAAACAAGTTGTAAAGAAAACCCTATGATAACTGACCCATCTTCTTAATTGATCAGTTGCACTATAACATTTTCGTCTGCTCTGGTGGTCCACGGAGGCTCAGAGAAGACTCAGACAAACAGAACTGTTGTAGATAATCTTCCTGGAACACACTTATCTTTTCTTATTTTACTTATGAAAGCAATAAGTGAAAGGCAGTGAGATACACAGCAAAGTCCAAGAGGCACTGGCTTCAGCTGCTGCTTTGCTTGAAACAGTAGCGACTTTTGTAACACCACGCTGGTAATGTGAAATGAAAACGTTTGGGAGACAACCTGATGATTTTACCTTGGTGAGCATTCAGATTATATCACACTTCTATCTTACTCTTTTTCAGGAGTGACTTTTGACAAAGTTACAATAAAGCTTCAAAACAATTCAGTCTTGAAATCACCACATGATAATAGCCTAGGAGAAGACCCTACTAATTGTTCTGAGGCTGTACATAAAACTCAATAAATGAGTTACAGCCACTGTAGATTTTGCCACTGCAAGAAAAACATGAGCTGTTGGTTTTTCGATCAGATGGCTGTTCGGACCTGAACCAAAGTTTGATTTATACTTTTTTTTCTGTTTCTTTCAGTCTGCATCTCAGTCTGCTATAAACCGCAAGAATTTTAAAGTGTTGTGGTTTTAATTACCTGAGTTTAGCCCTGGAACCACTTTGTATACACTATCTTGGCACGTTAAATTCAGGTTTTCTAGAATGGTTGGAAATAATTTTAGAGAAGCATCTTCCTCCCAAATGATTATACAAATGAATCATTGTATAATCAAGTCTACAACAATAAATAAGTTTCAAAAGGAAGAAGCATATGCTGGAAACCTGCACACTTATAGCCATGCCAAGAAACAGTCTCCTAAGAATCTTTTTAAAGCAATCTTTGTGCCTGTTAATAAAAGGTACTAGTATATGTGTTTGTTCTTGTTGAACTCATAATTTGATATTTAAATAGAATGATTGTCTTAATCGAGAAACTGAAAGGCCATCTGGACAGCTGTGTAAAAATATTTGTGTGAGAGAAATGGAGTCAGCTGTTTTATTTTAAAAGTACTTATCATATTTCTTTATAAATTCAATCTTCAATATAGATTCTTCTATGTGAGAGGGTGTATGCATTTCCCAGTTGGTATTTGCATGTATGTCAATCATACCTCTCTTGAGTTAAAAATCACGTTATATCCATATCAAAGAAGGTAAGAGTCACCCAGATTTAAATTGTTACCTTGTTTCTCTGAGAAGTTATCGAAACATTGGTGGATTTCTGCAGTACATTGGCGGACTTGACTTTGCCACATTGTTAAGTGAAAAACTTAACAATATCTTAATACAGCAGTTCAAGGTCCCTGAGGAAGAATAACTCAAAATGTGTCCTATAGAAAGTATTTGTTACTGGATAACAGGCATATACTCAAGGATGCCTAGGAGAAGACAAAAACCAGTTATTGTATAAGATTGTGAGGTAGGCAAAAGTGAACTGGAAAATAATGTGTTTGTATTGCTAACCAGGGCAATGCTTTTGAGGAAGCTATAATGCAGTATTACTATTGTATGTTTTCCAGACATTTAGAAACAGAAAAAGTATATCTCTTGAAAAAGTATAACCTCTTTGAGTCCTTTTGTGGGAATAATGCTTTCTGCCACGTTAAACATAAAATAGAGATTTCAGCATAAACCTTGAAACAGATGCCTTGGAATAGAAGGCATGAATACTAGATCTTTAATCATACCTGCAAGTCCTTCTCCCATGCAGATACAGAGTACAACAAGAAAGGCCACTGTTACGGAATGTTTTGAAAGAAGAATGATTCTAAACACCTAATATTTTTTCTGCTTTATGACATTGGTTTTGCCAATCTTACTGGAGAACAAAAAGGAAAAATGAACTCCTGAGGAGTATTATCCTTTACTGGGTGGAGAAGGAGATGTTTCTTTCTCAAAGCTGGTATTTTATATAGAATAGAATAGAATAATGAACTGTGGAAGTCTGAATTAAATTCCACATTATTACTGTAAAAATTCCAGTTATAGGCAAATGATGAACTGAACATATGGATCATCCACAGTGACTCATGCCTGATATGTGAAGGAAAAATGTGTAGGCTAAGGTTCTATCAGAAGGTGCTCCATGTCCTTCTGGCACTGTTACAGCTCTTCCATGAATTATCTGGTCATTAAGGTCCATTAGGTAGCTTCCGAAGTGAAATGATTTATTTATTATAATGACACTATAAATATCCTTTTACTTTTTTTCAACGGGTTATAATTACCAATTCAAAAAATGCAATGTGCATAATTTAGGATTGCTTGATAAATTAATTCTTGGGGAAAAGGTACTTTGAAAATTGGGATAGGGATGGACAAAGAGGATCACAATACAATAGCAAAATCCCTGCTGGCCTGTATGGTGTAGTGGATAGACACCACCTTAACTTCAGGTTACTGACTGACATGGTTTGATTGTTAGGAAAAGATCACTACTTACTGATTGGTTTGTAAGGACAGAGACTTTGGACTCCAGCATTTACAGGCAGAAAAAAAGAGTTGGTGTCTATAGCATGTGAAGCAAATCAAGAACTATGGGGAGACCTGGGGAAAAGCAAAAGCATTCATAGGGGGGAAAAAACATTGAATTACTGGGAAAACATTGTATTTTGTTGGTGAAAGGTCTAGTCTTACAATGTCAGTTTGCCCACATGCATCTCTTTTTCCAAAATACCAGGTCTTGATCAGCTGAAGGAAAAATTACTTCCAAAATTACCAGTAGCATGGACAGAATTCTTGTGCCTCCATTCAGCAGCAACCTTTTTTTAAAGAGTCAGAGGGCCCAAAAATATTGTTCATGCAAATTGTTAGTTGTCATTTCCAAGGCATTATTTGGTCCAAATAGGCAATCCCTTTTGGGACTCCTAGATTGTAACTGGTTTTCTCTAAGTTCTTGAAGGGAGTGTGGATAGGGCCCAACAAACTTGGAAGCACTTAAGAGAGATTTTTGTTCTATAAATATTCCTTTGTGGCACTCTAGATCAAATGCTGTCACCTTTAAGTGTGTTGTTCTTAGATCTTGCTTACGCATCTGTAGACCATGTCTAGACGAGCTGTGCTGCATCAGTTCCTTTTGAGTCAGAAGAATAAACTCTCCTGTGACTGCCAGATACTGCAAATGAGTTCATCATTCCCTCAGATGTTATAATAATCGTTACCTGTTTTACAGAAGTATTTAAACTGGATTTATTGATGCCTGTAAATGGATTCAAATCTATTGCTTAAACTGCAAGAGCATTTAAAGTCTTTTTACAAATAATTCATACAAGTAAAATAGTTATAAAATCCTTAACCATGCTCTGGATACTCCCAGCACTGGATTAAGGAAGAAACTGGTGGGCTTTTTAAGATCTATCTTTCAGGAACTGTTGTAATGATCAGAAAATGGTGACTCTCCATTGAAGTGACAATCTTTGCTGATTAACCTTTATACAACTGGAGATTTCATGGTCTGATATTCATGTAGTTGCACTATTAATGGGAATTCTCATTAAATACAATTTGCAGATTCTTAGCAGCCACAGAGAACAAGGTCTTGTAGAGATGCAACAAAATGGAAACACAAGTTGAAAACATTTAGAATGGTTTCAAAACTGCTAAGACTAAAATAGATACCCTCAGAGACACAAAAGCGTTGATAAGCAGGATGGAAACACTACCAAGAGACAACATGTGTTTCCGAATATTGATGGGGAAAAAAGCTCATTCTCACATTGATACTTCATGTTGTAGTTCATGAAGATGACAAAAAGAATGAGAGCACGTAACAGGACAGCAAGGGGACTAAAGCAGAGAAAAGACCCTGCTTGTGTGTGTCTTCATTTACCATGTCTTCCTCTGTAGCCAAGGCACTGATTTTTGGATTAACAGTATAGCAGCATTTCTCAGCTGCTTACAGCCTGTAAGCTGCCAGTCTTTTGTACGGGCCTGAGAGTTACAATCAGCAAAATGGAGGAAGAAAACATCAAAGATGTTGGGTATTAGAAGATTAAAAATAATAGGAAAGAGGGAGAGAAAGGGAGAAAAAATTGAGAAAGAAAAATGGAAAAGGCATTAATCATCTGTGTCAGAATACAGAGGAGGAAACACAGGGACTAAAATACTGATTCATCTCTACTGGAGAAAAATATTGTCAGTGGATGTAGAAATTTTGATATCAAACACTGATGTCAGAACAGCTTTGGAATGTATAAGTTACTGTGGTTTTGCTAACTGTTGACTTGCCGAAAGTACTGAAAAGCAGTGGTTACAGAGTATAGGTATTTTAATTATTCACTCAGGTAAAGTATTTATGGTAGAGTACTGATATTTAATTTACAAAATCTTAATTGAATAGGTAAAACATAAATTTGACCGAAAGGAATCAACAAAGAAAGCTCTCAGCTGCTAAAATTGTTACTTCGATAGATTTGTTCGGTCATATCTCTCTTACACTTTCATATTTGAATTAAGAATTTTTAGTTATTAAGTTAAATCATTGCAGTGCAAAGCATTTCCAAACTAAGAAAGGAATATCTTTTCTCCAATTATGATCCCTCAAAACAAGACATTAACATTAGGCTTTGCTAAGAATTTTCCCCCTGCTTCTATACAAAATGTAGAGATTTTAGAATGAAAAGGTTTTTTTCAACAAGCTAAACCACATCCAGGCATACTTTTAAAATCATTTTTACCTGAAGTTGTCCTTAAAACTATTTAGTGATTTTGTCTCTAAGCATTCCGGTTTGTGCCCTTTCAAAGATCACTTCTAGATGAGTGTCTAAGTTGGCTTTTTCTGATGTGGCTGGCTGCTACATCAAAAGCAGTAAAGACTATGAGGAGCACTCTGATGTAACTTCTCATGTGGCACCTGTGTACAGCCTGCCCATCTTTGTTTCAGTCAGTGAAACTTAGGCCCCAGACATGAGATCATACAATTTTTTCCATTATATACTGTGTTGTGTGTGGCTGAGCATACTGAAGATGCACTGATGGTGTAAGAAACCAAATGTAATCCTGTCCTCAGTGGAGTCAGAAATTTTGCTGTGGATGTCATGGGTGTGGAATCCTCATGCACAAAACTCTCTATTGCATTTCTGAACACAGACCTCTTGCTTCTGATGGCAATTTGCTACTTCACTGCTTTGGGTGGTAAGCTCCTGGGACTCAGGATATGGCAGGGACATCATGACCAAGACATGGAGTTAAAAGGTCTAACACATACAAGCCACATTGTTTGTTTTAGCACTGACACCTTCTGATGTTGTCATTTCAAAGAATATATATTGCTTTTTGGAAGTGGTGTAGGTGACACAAATGGAAAACTGTGGTATCAGAAAAAGACACTCTTGAGGTGCCACATGGTAGCTAAATGGCAAACTGATATTGCTTCAAACATGCTTTCTCTGCACTTTGACAATAATTTATCTTGACTGATCTAATATTCTGAAAATATGTATCGTGTTTTGCTTATTGAGACACTTGAGTGTTGTTTGGACACTGTTTTTTGTTGTGACTTGTTTGGTATTGTTGGGAGTTTTTTAAACAGAGGCCATCCCTATTTTCATGACAGTTCAGTTTCTGTACTGATACAAGTGCCTTAAATTTATTCATTGCAATAGTTAATTTAGTCCAGCAGATATTTAAATATTGCAAATATCCATTATTCAGTCCTGCAATTTCTTCTGTAGAGGTCCATGCCTTCCTTTTTATATAGTGCTCTCAGGACTGTAGGATGGGTATTGCAAATTTCTTTCATTTTTAGGGAAGTACAGTAAGTGTGCCTTATTGTAGACATGTGATATTCCTTCAGTATGGAAGAACAACTGCATTTTCCTGTTATATAACTGGAAATTTCTGGGATGGTTAACTTTTCAGCCTGGGCACCAGAAAGTATAGTATGGCCCTTGTCTCACTGAAGGGAGGGTGTGACTGAGAGATACTGGTAAGATGTCCTGAGGCCTTCCCCACAAGATTCCTGGGATACATTACAGATTCCTAGGGTTCACTAATGCTTACGTGGTTCTAACAAACAGGAAACACCTTTCTAGAAAATAATATGAGTGATTATGTTTGATTAGTCCAATATATATTCTGCAATCATTTGCATTCATTTTCAACAGGCTCTTCTGTCCAGTTTAACTCAGTGGAAACTCTGATGCATTTTCTTCAATTCTCTGAGATAGTAGTGGCAGGTAAAGAGGAGTTTCTACCATGCTCTAGAATGGAAAAGCACTGGAATTTCTACACAGGATGTGAAGATTTTGGATTCTAAAGACTTCTTGAGTAGTAACATTTTTTTCTCCATCATCACTTAGAAGTAAATATTTGAGCTTTGAGAACTAAGTGCTTTGTTACTATCATTTTGATAAATTATTTGCCCAGCACTTGGCATGGATGGAAAGATTCACTAAGTGAGGACCAGGAGCGTACTTAGTAACCTGTAAGAATAACTGTCAATATTTGATTTTTTGCGGCAAAATTAAGAAATTGTGAAGTAGGAAAAGACTGTTAAACACTGGTACTTGTGAATTATATTCCAACTTGATAACTTTGTATGGAATTCAAGTTTTACTTTAAGATGTAAGTAACTGTCCATGCTTGATGAGGCAGCACAGAACCAGACAGATATCAACACCGACAACTACTTCCTACACCTGAACTTGGAACTTCTCTGGCTGAGCATGTGCTATCAGAAATGGCAGCACATGTTTGTGTAATAATACAGACTGTTAGGTTAGGCAGTAAATCAGAGTGGGCAGCTTTGAAAATCACCAGCAGCTTTGCTTTGTGTGGCATGGATATAACAGCTGAGAAGAGGAGCAGGTGCTGGGAGAGGTTAAAAGAAATTTTGGCCATTGGAAGTGCTCTGGGAAACTCCATTCACGTTCCAGCCAAGTCTTTCTGACAGGCAGAAAATGTGCTGGCATAGAGCAGGAATTGCAGTTAGCCTGTTTGCAGAACATGAGTTTTTCCATCTAACAGCATCTGAAATATTCATCCTAAATTCTGGACAATTTCTATTTCTTTTAATTTTACAATGTGTGAATCTGCCTTAGCAACATATTTGTAAAATGTTTGACCGTCATGAGAGTTATCTGCATTCAAATGGCATTCTTGCTCTTTTGTTCTCTGGATTATAAGAAGAGATGAAATAATAGTATCTGCTACTCCTAACTCCAGTGAATGGGGCGAGAAGTATCTCCTGTCAATACATAACAACATCAGCAAGCTATTTGGAGTGCCGAGAGCTCTTCCACAGAGATTTGATTAGTGTCTTAAGTTGGTTTATGGAAGAGAGAGGGTTCTGATGTGCAGACAGATAATACTGTGCTGTAGGATACATGAGCAGTTATAGCCTGGTGGACTGTAAGAATAAAGAAATGCAAATGGCCTTAAAGTCAAAAAAGGTAGAGGCTATTGAGTGACAGATATTTTGTAAAGGTCAGTTTCCACACAGAAATAAAATGGAGTGGTCTCACAACTGCAGCAGCAAAAACAAACCTGAAGGCATTTTTTAAGGAAGTGTTCATTCAATACAGCACTTTCGCTGAAGACCAGAAAATATTTGACTGTTAAAATGACCTCTGATTGCATGTTTGTTTGACATCTTTTCTTTGTTGCAAGACATCTAATAAAATTAGTGTACAAAACTTGTGAATATTTGACAGTAATATTTTGGTTTGTTATATTAACATGATTACATGACCTAAGGCAATCCTAAGATACTGACAGAAAATTAAATTGATTCAAGCTGAGCAAAAAGGTAAAAATGCAAAGTGCTACCTGAAAACTGCTGTCTTTTACTGATGCCAGATGTAACAGTAACCTACCAGGGTTGGGTTTTTTTTTCTCATTTTTTTATTGTATATAAGCAACCTGAGAAAGGCGTTTGCTTCACAACATATTATGTAATATGACTAACAAATATAGGATTCCGCTCCCCAAGTCTTAAAACTGTGAATATTCCTTATTCTCTCTGCTGGAATCTTTTTCTTGGTATAATGATCCATTAAGAGATGAGGAAAAACTTATCCCATGATGTTTTCTCTGTTTAAATTTATACTTTTTAAGTGTACTTTTGCATAAAAATATAACCAGTTCTCATGGGTCAAAGATAGGCAGCTATTAGTGATCCAAAGTACAGCAGAGTAATAAAGCTTTTGTTCACAAGTGGCAAACAGAACTCCCAGCCCCTCCTGCTGCGTTCATGGTTCAGTTCTTTTATTTAGTAAACCCCTTGTCCACTCCTAGGCTGTGAGTTAGCATTTATTTTGCATGGTGCAGGCTAAAGTAAAAAGGATATAAAATGCAAATAATGATACAAACCCTCTGGCATTATGATACTCTTAGATGGGGCATAAAAGGAGAAAGAGATGAGGCAGTGAACAAAAGTTACAAATTCAGATTCATATTTCCACAGAGTGATTGATTGATTTATTGCTAAAATAGAGTTAAAAACAGTGGGGAGATTAATACCAGTCAGGAATAATGCAAGACTCAAAAGAATGAGAGTGAGGAGGAAGATAAAACAGCTGGGAGACACACTGTGCAGCACAAGATCCATAGATTTTAAGGCCAGCAAGGATCAGTGTGATAAGCTGGCCTCCTGAGTAACACAGGCCAGAGGTTATGAAGCTCTGTAAGCAAGGGAAACACATGAGAAAGAGAAAAGAAATAAAGACATAGGTGAAGAGAGGGCTAAATTCATGTGAGCCAGAGGATCAGCACAAAACATTGCACCTTCTTGGCAGGCAAATCTAAACTGTAACCAGCAAGAGTTTTTGATAGTGGAAATGCACCTAAGGTGGGGGGTGGAGGGAATGAATAATGCTGCCATAGGAATTTGGGTAAATTCTCAAAGCAGTTGCAGTTATTAAGTATTTTGTCATTGTGACACAAAGATGAAGACTTTTTTCCTGGTTTTGAAACCTTAATAATAACTGAAGGAAAATAACCCTCTTTAAGTCATCAAGAGAATGAACAATTGCATACATGAGATTCAGGCCCTTTTTCTGGTCACCAGTAGTCAATTAACTAGTCACGTTGGAAATTATATAAATTATTTGGAATTTGAACTGTTAAGTTTCTGGCCATGTTAAGGAAAGAAGCATGATGTGGGAAGGAAGTAAAACATTTCAAAGAAATGGGACTCTGGAACCAAATTCCAAGAACTTTCTTTTGGTATCTATGTTTTTCTCGGTTGTGGGTTTTTTGTTTGTTGGGGAATTTTTGTGTTGTTACTAAGGCTTTGGCTTTTTCTGTGGGAGGAAGTTTTACCACTTAGACCGATATTACTGTGACAGAGTAACCCACAGGTGAGTTGTCCAGCATCTGCGTCCCTTTGATTTCACTTACACGTTCTGTGGCCGGAGCGCAAGCACACAGTTACGTATTTCTCGGTCACGGCGGCTTAAGCAATTACCAGCCTTAAGCCGAGCTGCCACAGCTGTGCCCAGCTGCGCCACGGCAGCAGACAGATGCTCTCGTCTCTGGCGGCGTTTTCCACATTTCCCACCGAGCCGGCGTCCCAGGGTGCAGGCCCTCAGGCTCTGCCTGGCCGCAAAACACCGGCCTTTGCCTGGAAGTCGCTGTGGAACTGCAATAGTCCAGTGCAGCGGCAGGTTATTTCGCAGTTAGCAGAGGTTCAAAGCCAGACCACAGCTGATCAGTTCAGAGCTGCGGCTCCTCCACCCCGGGACAGCTGCAGGCGGACCCTCTTCAGGGCTGTGCGCTCCCGGGGCAGCCGAGGAGAGGGCGAGGAGCCTGGCCGGGGGCTTGTCTGCAGCCCAGCCCAGCCCTGCCCTGCCCGCTGCGTTTGCGAGCC
>WBMV01000075.1:60424-95538 GCA_013396655.1 Campylorhamphus procurvoides
CCTCCTGCCCGCCAGGTTTCGGGGCGGGCGGCCGCCCTTCCTTTTGTTCCTTCCACGTCATGGAGCAAAATGCCGCGCCGCGCACGTGGTCCGCACACACCCCGCACACAACACCCCGCACAGACCCTGCACGCATCTCGGACACACACCCGCACACGCCCCGCACGGACACCGGCACAGACAACCGCAAACATCCCACACAGGCACTCGCACAGACTCCGCACGCATCTCGGACACACCCCGCACACAGCCCGTCCTGGTGCCGCGGGACGGGGCCCCGCTCAGAGCCCAGAGCCGTAACTTTGCGCCCCGCGGTGGCTTCTTCAGAGACGCAAACTTGGAGGCTCGGCCGCGGCGGCGGAGTTGGGGGGGGGGCGGGGGAGGAGNGGGAGGAGGAGGAGGAGGAGGAGGAAGAGGAGGAAGGGGCGGCAGCAGCTCCGCGGGAGCGCAGCGGGGCGGTGCTGTGCGGGGGCGAGAGGGCCGGGCCGGGCGCGGCGCTGGAGGCGGCCGGAGCAGCGGGAGGAGCAGGGTCGGTGCTGCGGAAGAGCTCCGGTAAGAACGCGCCGTGTGTCTCAAAAGTTAGTTGCGGGGTGATTTTGCGTCTCGGGAGCAGAAGGAGGCAGCGGTGGCCACGGGGCGTCCGGAGTCGGGAATACACCTGCCCGCAGCCCCGCTGTCAGGCGGCTGCCCAGATGTTGCAGGCGGCTGCCCAGATGTTGCAGCCGCAGAAGCTTTTCTCAGGAGCAGCAGCTACACCACCTTAGAGTTTTGGTAACTGAAATCGGGACTGTTGTGATTTTGGCCCTTTTTCGTCTCAGTAAATTGCTAAAAACGTACGTGTTTGTCTGTAGCTGTGTTTGAATGTGCCAAATGCACTTAGTCATTTCTTTATTATGGGAAGAGTCTCTTTTTCCTTGTGAGGAAACAAAAATAACAATAATGAGAATTTTTGACACTTATTTTTTTTCCTGGAAGAAAGAAGGTGTCTGCTTCTCCCTCATTATGTGGTGGACAGATTTGGTAGTACCAGGGAAAGGTTTGAAGGAGGAGACCTTATGGGGAGCCTCCACTGTCCCACCTGAGCATCTGCTCCATTGAACATCCTCTAACTTGTTCCAAAGACCTGGCCCGTAAACTAGCCTGTTTCATTTTCAGTTAGGTGCATTTCATTAATAGTAACATAGTGGAGTGAACAGGAAAGAGCTGTTTGCTCTCTTTCAGACCAGGAACTACAGCAGTTAAGTGACACTGGAAGGCAAAAGACTGACAGCAAGTGTGAGAAAGTGGGTTTTTACACAATGCTCAAGTCAGGTGTAGAGTGTTCCCACCACCACCCTGACCCCGCACTCCCTGGTCTCTGGACGTCAGAAAACTTAAGTGAGTTCAAAAATGACTGAATGGAAGAACCCAAAGTTTTGTGAGAAACAGACAGTTGTAACCCCTGTTTCCAGCAACTGCTGAGCTATAAGGAAACAGAAGCGGAAAGAATGCATGGAGAAGTTGTTCAAGAGTTCTGTTTCCAGGCATCCACTTTCAAATACTTTGAGACAATATCCTATACTGGATGGGCTTTTTTTTCCATGCATGTAGATTTTATGAGGTCCTAGAAGGGGAAGTGAAATGCTACTACATTTGTGCAACTGCAGTTTCTGATTTTATACATCTGATACTGGTGGAATTTGGTCCATTTCTTGTGTATATTTCTGTATGCTGCTCATCTGTAAAGGCATATGAAGATTGCCAACAAACTTGGCTAATGCTTTTTGAAACATGCATCAGAAATGGGCAATTACTAAGGACTACAATTTTGAAAAGCAGTGATGGTGAGAAGCAGTACATTCAGGGTTCAGTTACTTGTGTTGGCATCCCCTTTATGCTGGTATTACAGTGGGAGTGCAAGAAATGGGTTCAGACCCTGAAAACTGCTTGTGTACCAGGTTCTACAGGTTTTGTGGATCATAACCTACACATAACCTATACATGCTGTTTTCTGGCCTTATATGTCTACATTTTTCTAGCCAGTCGGCAAGCTGTCTGGAGGCATCTTAAACATGCCTTGGTGAGAGGCAAGAGATTGTATCTCTGAAATTCTTTAGAAGCAATCCAGATGAGTTCAGAAGAATTAAATTTACAGCATTTCTGTAGCTGTTACAGCTACAGAAAGGCGTTAGGAGTCATACAGTGACTCCAGCTTTGAGGTCTTCCAGGAAATATTGATAAAAGATCTAAGAGATGCACCAGATGAGTCATAAAAAGCTCATTTCTGCATTACAAACAGCAGGGTGCCAATCCAGCAAGGGGGTTACATTTTGCGTAACTGTCAACACTCAGCTCATCAGACCTCTCACCGAAACACTCAGAAATTACAAAGGCTTCACCAGGATTTGCAATCTGTGATGCACAGGTCCCTCTCCTTTGAGTACAAGAGAGACAGCTGTGAAGAAAGAGGAGCGTCACGCCCAGGCAGAGGCATCAGTAAGCAGGTGACAGGGTACATACCAGCCTGACAGAGACCCCCCCATCCTCCTACAGTGTGCTCTCTCGTATTATCTAACTGCAGTGTGGCTTGTCTGGTACGTCAGGAACCTGGTACCTGGCCCATGCAGGATTTCCTGGTGCCAGTCAAAGACCTTTTCCTCTCGGATTGACTGTTGCCCTGTGTGCATTTTGGTCGTGCGTTGTTTGATAGAGGAGCCTTTCTGCATGCTTGGTTTTCCGGGCAAGGACAGGTCAGCACCCTAAATCTTACTCAAAAGATGCACAGCTCTCTGCAGATGTTTTCCAGTTTTACATGTGCTGGAAGCTTTTTTCTTACAGGAAATGTTATAAATGCTTAATTTTATTTTATCAATTAATAACATTTGATACAATTGGCCACTGTACCCTCCCATCAGACTGAGAAGAGGTGAAGTTGACACAGCTCCTGTCTTGCTCTATGGCATCTTATGCATACAGAGAACACCAAATATTAAGCGGAGAATCTGGAAGTTGTTCTCTCTGTGTGATTTTGCCATGCTGGGGCCATTGAGCTAAGGCAGAACTCTAGGATCGCATGACACCCAGAGCCCTCTTCAGACCTTATGAGGTTCAGCCTATTCCAGTCACAAAAGTACTGTTTATAACTTTGTATGTGCTGGAAGGTTGACGATGAAAAGGAGGCTGGTGTGCAGAGTGTTTTGGTCAAAATGTGGACAGAGAGGAGGAAAATGCTACATGGGCCTTAGGAGTTACTGCTTCTGTGCCTTCTGTGAAGGAAAATACTGTGATAGTTGTTTGTGGCATATGCAAACAGTACAGTGTTTAGTTCCTCAAATTTTTTTGTAAGCATTACACACAGAAAAGTTAGGTATAGCCCAAAATGTATTTCTTGCCATGTAAGAGAGACATTGTATACCCTATGAAGTACGCATCTTATTGGTGAGGCTTTTGACAGAGACTCCTCACATCCCAGTGCTTTCCTGCCGCTCCTCAAGTCCTTTTCAGCGTGCTGTAGAAGTAAATTAGGTTGCTTTGATGTGATCTGTTCTTTTTTATGATGTTCTTTCCTCCCTCCCTTCTTGGTGCTTAGAAATGCTACATGAGTAAACAAAAATGTTTGGTTCTGTATTGGGTTTGTGTGGCCAGGTTTTGGTAGTGGGGAGGATACTGAGGTGGTTCTGTGAGAACCTGCTAGAAGTTTCCACCCTGTCTGAAGCAGCAGCAGTCAGAGGCAGAATGACTTCATTTGGGCCACGCTAGTCTACTGTCAATCTCCACTCTTTATTAGCTTTCCACACTGGCCATATGGAGTTGTTAAAGACTTGTCAGGTACTGCTGAACGCTCCTTGGCTCTCCAGCTGAGCTTATGGATGGGAATTATGTACTCTTGGTCGGTATGATTGCAACACTGTTCTGGCAGCAATTGGCACTTAGTGGTCTTCAACTTGTAGCAATACCACCATGAAGGAATCTTCAGAGAGGCCAGGCAGGGTAGATAATTGTTCGACCTTCTCTGTATTCACGGGACCTACACCAAAACCCCATCAATAGCTCCTTGGATCCTTGTACCCTATCCTGAGGCAGTTGTTGCCAAGGACGCAAGCGCCCTCTCCCGGTCTGTATCTCAATCCATGAACTCTTTGTTGTATTTTCTCTCCCCTGTCCGGTTGCAGAGGTGTGTCATAGGACAGCTTTGGTGGGTATCTGGCATCCAGCTAAGGTCAACCCATTACAGTTTCTTATGCAGATAATGCTTTGCACAGCTTGTCATGCAGAGCCTCCATCCTCATTATTTTTCAGCTAACATTTTCCAATTTTCTTTTGTAATTTTTGCAAGACACAATGTCATCCCTCCCTCTTCCGTACATCCGAATTCACACGCGCTTGAAGCACTGATGATGGTGAAGGCTGTGGGCAGTGGCAGGATGGAGCAGACACCAGAACTTTGTCCACCCACCCAACTGGATATGCCTGTGCTGATGTCCTGGGACAGAGCATCATAGAGAGCTCTCTGCAAGGGGAAAAGACCACAGCAAAGTCCAGGAGGTAGGTCTGCAGCTCTCCTTGAAATGGTCCTGCTGATGTGACAAGCTGTGACTTTGATGGGAGGGAATTGACTCAAAGAGGGTGATTTACAGAAATTTGCAGAGAGTCTGCAGGCAGCTTGATGGAGGGGTGAAGGAAATGGAGAAATATTTTGAGCTCTTAACGGGAGCTTTTCTGCAGTGTGGTGCAATTTCTCCTGCCTTCCTGTCTAACAGGAAACTTACACCCTCTTTTACAGTACTTCTCCTTGCCAATGAATACAGGTTCTGGCTCTTTGGGTCTTATTTTTATGTTATACTATAGTTTCGGAGTAAAAGTTAACCCTCTCTTCACTGTAGTAGTATCGCTTTAAACTCCCATATGAGTCAGGACGAAGCTGCTAAACTCTAGATTGCCCCAGATTAGAAGGGAATAAACTGTTTACTGAGGTATGTGGGTTTTAATTTTGCTGTTGTTGTTTTGGTTTGGTTTTTTGCTTGACTCCTGGCTTTATAGTACACTAAATCCTTGGCAAGAATGGATACTCCTGTTTCACAAAGTCAAGAGCATTTAAATACTTAATGTATGAGGAATCAGGCTTGGAAATTTTCAGGACTGACTATCTCTGGGCCTTCTTAACACTTTCTTGCTTTAAGAGGGCTGCAAATTCTCAAGCTGACAGAACAGAGTAATATGGGGTATACCAAGGGAATTGCTGAGAGACTTTTCAGGCCAGAACAGCTTCCATCAAAAGTTATTGTAAAACAGGTCAGATTAGCTGGGGATACAGAGGAACCAAGTTCGCATCTCTTGTGCTGTTGTCTTCTTGCATGGCTCTGCAGAAGTCACTCACCTCTTTTCCTGGCCAAAGAGCAGAGACACAGACTTTCTTTATCTCAACATATCTCAGTGACATGGACATGCAGGAATGTATGTAAGATCTTTTACTGACACTATGGGGATTGCTGCTGGAGGCAACTGCAAAAGAGCATCCAGCCTTTTCTAGAGAGCATACAGAGTTGGGACTGAGTAGCAGACAGACAAGCAAAGCAAATTACTATCTGCACAGCAGGTTCTGTTAGAAAATACAGATCTGTGTAACCTGTGCAATGAAGAGTCCTCATGTTTAGCACTGGGACCAAGACATGTGTGGTATGACTTTTACACGTGTAATAATTGCCAAATCTCTGCTGAACCTGTGTTTCCAAGTATGTGGCAAGAACCCGTTTTTCCTCTTCCACAATCACAAATCAGGCTGTGGTAAACTAGATTTTTCTTACTGTTTTTCATTGGGACACTGTTGTTTTAAGTCTCCTGCATCTTAAAATTGGCAGTTACTTTGCCAATAGTAGTTACTTTAGTAGTGGTAATAGTGGTTCTTTAGTTGTGCATAATTTAGAGAATATCTAAGTATTACATCAGGCAGGCAAGCCAAAACAAGGGGGTGAGTCACGTGGAACAAGGGTAGTAGTGAGTGTTGCTGTATTACAGGGACATAGGCTGAGGCTCCTGTGCAGGGAAAGTGGGTGGAAAACCAGACAAACTTGATAGAATCAACTGATCTGGATTTAATGTCAGTAAAACGTACTCCTACAGAAATCCTGTAATCCCTATCAATAGATAATTTTGTAATGGAAATAAGTAGCTAACAGCAGTAAAAACTAGCACATTAATAAATTAATTTTCTAGCTAGCAGTATGGAATAATCAAATAGTGTTAAAATTTTAATTGTCAGACATCTTACTAAAAAATAAAATAAAATGCTTAGCAAAGCACATGATTACTTTTCCCCTTCCCCAGCTTCCCAGGAACATTGTCCCTCTACCTTTCCCAGAGACCCATCAAGACCCAGACTTGATTTGTATAGGCCAGAGGGAAAAAAGAGAAGGTGCAAACTACATCTTTCCACAGAGCTGGCCATGCAAACAATCAGGTTTGCATTGCTGTGTGAGCAGGTGTGTATTAAGCAAACAGAGATATTTCATTAGGGAGAACTTTCCCAAACTGTTTTTGCCTGGAGGAGAGGGTGTTGTTCCCATAGTTCCTGCTCTTATGTAGTAATGGTATCAGTTGTTGAAATACACTTCTGACCTGGTTTTCAAGGACAGGCGTAGGCACTGCTTTTGCCTCACATGTCTTTGAGTGCTGAGGGAGTAACTGGTTGGAGAAAACACCTGTTCTGCTGCTCTGTTTGATTTTTGTTGTTGTTAATGCCACCTACATGAAAGCACTTATCCTCATTGGTCTCTTTCTCCATTCTCTTCTTTCTTAATTTCCCATCCTCTGTTCTGCTGCTTTCTGCTCTTCCCAACATCCAGTCCTTTTTCATTTTTTTAACCTAGGTGACAGCAAGGAGCTTGGTTCGTGCTGTATATAGGCAGAATGGCTTCTGCATGCGAGAGAGAATCATGTGGTGGGCTAAGAGCACTCCTGCTCCCCTGCAGCTGCTCTCCCTGTTTCCTATCCTTCCGCAGACTTGCATTCAGACTTGACCTTTTCACTTAAATCTTGCTCTGTGGAGAGCACAGAAGCTGGTTTCCTCACAACAGCATTCACAGCAAGTACTATGTATTTCAGAACCACTGAGTAATGAGCACTGCCTGCTTACAACCTGAACTTTCCAAGAATCCCTATTCTATCCATAATAGCAGCCAGAGTGTCTTAGCACTCCATTCTCTGGGTTAATCAGTCCCAAACCAATGCGGCAACAGACAAAGAGATGGTTCCCACCAACTGGCCATCTGGCATGACAGTGAAAGCCATTTGTGGCATCTCTAGAGAGTTGCAGACTTCTTTGACAGGTGATGATATAGTACAAAAGAAGTAGTATAAATTCAATAGGTCTACACATTAGGAGGGATCATGGCTTTTGTTTTTCTGTATCTCAGTGTAGCTGGTGGTTAAGATTAGACTTTTGCTTACTTACTGAGCACGTCCTTCAGGAAGGATTGGTGGAAGGCAGAGCAGAAAGGCCAGTGGACATTGGCTGATACATAGCTTGTGTTTCTCATGATAGTTGTGATGCACTGGTTGTTGCAGGCAGACAGCTTATAGCCTTCCTCAGGTAGCCCTGCCTGCATGCCCACTGCTGAGCCTGTTGCTTCCAACAACAAAGGGGTGCTTTTCCATCTACATGGAGTGAGCCCACTCTGAGCAGAGATCCCTCGATTCTTCCTGAATAAAACCCAACTTTCAAAGCAGGGGTTTTATCCTTCTGCCTGGGGATACATCAGATACTTTTTGGCTCCACCAGGATCTAGGCTTCCTGTGATGTACCTGAACTGTTCATAATGGCTTCACCCTGTGGGCACCATCCCAGGTGCTTGTGGGCATTGTAGATCCACCTGGAAGCCTCTGCCTTTAATTACTGAAGTGCTTGAGTTTAGTGGAGCACAAGCTATATCAGAAAAGACACAATGAGGAAAGGGAATGAAGTGCCAGGGAGTTGAAAATTCCTTGTTGTCTTGAACATAGTAGTTCACAAGCTGTGAATGAATCAGTGTGCTGTGGATGCAGGCAAACCAGAAACTCCTCTGTACTGTGTGGACTGCATGTGAGACTTATTATGCAGAGCAGGAGGAATGTGAGTGGGTAATTTCTTCCTGCTCAGGGTTAAGGGAGCTGTAGACTCCTCCTGTGCAAGAATGACACTGGCATCATTAAGTTGCGCAGATGGGAGTTGCTGTTAATTCTGAGTACACTGAGTTTATGAAAACATCAGAAATCACAGTGTGAGGAGCTGCAGTAAAAGCCCTGGTCTCTCTCAGGAACCAGGGCTCTCCATATGTAAATCATTAGGGTCTTAGTAAAGTAGGAGCACACCTTGAGAAAGGCAGTGTGAGCCCAAAGCCTGCCAGTTTGGCTGTGCTGAGGAAGGAAACCTGTGCATTCCTCTGAGTTGCTCAAATGCCTCCTTAACCCTCTAAAAACGGCCCTCCTCAGGCCTCAAAGAGGGCTGAAGCTGCTGCAGTGGATAAGAGCCATTGGAGGTTAGATCAAGCAGGAGCCTGATTCTCCAGGCTGACTCAGACTTGTGCTGGCCAGAGCAGCTTCTAGGCTGGCTTTTCTCCATTGTTTCTGAGTGCCACTCTGGGATAGAGGAGATGTTAAGAGTGTTCCTGGCAGAGTGTTAGGGTTGGGTGCAATGCTGCTGTCCCCAGAATACTTCACTTTGGAATACAATGAAGCTGTGCCATCACAAGCAGAGCTAGCAGAGCTCACAGTCATGGTACAGGAGCTGGGCTCTTTTCCTGGCTCCTTTTGTTGGGACCATGACTTTCCCAGGGGTGCGTCATCCAGCCCATCTCACAGACTGTGTTTTGTCAAATTGATGATACTTTGCAGTTCCTTGTATCTTTTCACCAGCTGCCGAGGGACTTCAGATGGTGAATCTGGGCGAGGTGCATCTTACATGCATGGTAGAGTGACCAGGATACAGAACAGGTTCTCTGCTGGTTTCTTTCAAGGCCAGATCCAGAAGTACTCTGGGTAGTTTTAACTGCTTTGGGTTCTTCTTCCTGACACAAAAGATGTCTAGATGTTGTGGGACAACGTCAAGCAGTCTAGTGGAAATGTCCCTGCCCATGGTAGGGGAGTTGGACTAGGTGACCTCTAAAGGTCCTTTCCAACCCATGTATTTCCATATTTCTGTGAAATAAGGTATGATGGTTATACATTTGTACATAAGTGGTTATACAGTTTCTCACTAGGAGTGATGCTTTAAACTTGATTTTACTCTGAAGGATTTTTTTTAAAATGTTATTCCAAATAAATTCATTTATGTGTTCACAGGAGGCTCTTCAAAACAGAAATTTGGACCACCACAACTCATAATGTACAATTTCAGCTGGTTAATATCTGACTGTTCTGTTCTTCCTTCAATGAACAGCATCAGCAGCTCCTACCTTTATTTTCAAGGGCTGTGGGCTTGGAGAAAGGTGGACATGACTACTCTTCATTCCTCTTTGTGTATGTGTGGTCTACGTCCCCCTGGGGGAGAGATGCTGGACTGCTATGAGGTGTCCTATGCTACTCAGATAATACCTCTGTGATAGTGCACAGTGGCCTTAGCCAATGTGTTTAGATCACAATGCAACAAAAATTCCACAGTATTCAGGCGAAACTGCAGAACAGTTTTTCTGGGCAGGCAGATCATCACTCCCTCTTAGGGTCTGCCTTGGAGGCCAGGATTGCCACTTCTACAATTTTTTACAGAAAAGAACACTTTTTTAATTATGAAAAAATGCAATAGAATCAGGAAACATTGCTCTAATCCATCTTAATTTTGACNNNGCTCTAATCCATCTTAATTTTGACAAAAATAACCCTAACCTGTAGAAAGCCAAAGTGTGGATTGTTGCCATCTCCAATACTTTGTTCTCATTCAAAACTGAATTTCTTTTAGTACATATTTCATTCAGTTTAAACAAAAAATCCTGAAATAGAAAATGGTTCTATTGAGTTTGAAAGAAATACATTGACTTGAGGCAAAGCATATGTTTTTTGGGAGTGCCAGTGAAATGCAAAATCATGCAGTTGTTCACATGGCTTGTAGAACAGGATGTTCAAGGTTTTCCAACCAGCTTGCATCTGATGTTAGTTGCACACCTGACCCTTGCTTAACCCTTTTAAACTTCAGTATCACAGAAGGCACACTAAAGCCTTGCTGTCAGTTGGAAGAGTTGCAATTAATGCCTGCAGTTCATGACTGGAAGCTTTTAGCTGGGCCACTTCCCAGCCACCATACTGTGCTCCCACTGAAGCCCAAGAAGGATTTCCTTCTCTTCCAAACAATTTCACCCATTTTCATTTTGCAATGAGCAATGTGCATGGCGTTATGAATTAAGAAACTTTTGACACAGCAATCTTTGCAGTTGAGGGCATGATCTTTGAGAGGCTAAGAGCTGTAGTCAGTGCTTGAGGGACAGGTGCTTTGCTTTCATCCATATTCTCTGAATGTGAGCAGCAGTTGCGAAGGGACAGGCACTGCCCAGATTTTTATAAATATTTTTATGCGTGTGTCTTGCATTACAATACTAGTGACAAGGGAAGTGCAGGTTATGTGATGTACAAAATTGATATGTATGTTCATCAGACTGATACAAATGCACGTGTTTGTACTTGGCCAACTTGGAGAGGGTAAAATCTGAGAGGTTTAGCAATAGTGTGGTGCAAAGGCAGGAGAGAAGGATTTCCCTGGGAGCCAGGGTTCATGAAAGGGCTCTATAACCTGGTGAGAATCTGGTCAGAAGCCTTATGCCAGATGAAGACCCAGTATCACAAATTTTCTTGCATGTAAAAAAGACAAGGCAAACATTTTAAAAAATAAGGCAAGATGGCAGTGCCAAGCTCATAATATAAAACCATAATAAAGCTTTGTGCAAAAAAATTGAGTTTCATTTCTCTGTATAGTATCACACCACCTGAGGGAAAAAACTTAATGGGCAGGATAACTGGAGTTAGCATCTAGTCAGTGCTACCCAATACAGCTGCTCTGTGTAGGTGTAAGTTCCTGTTCTCATCTGTTACATTTATTCATTCCCTTCTTCTCTGGAGAGGACTGCATGTACAGTACACTGCTGTGTTTGAGTAGGGCTCTGAGACCTGAGTGTGGTCAGAAATAAGTTTTTGCACTTGAGTCAGAACGGATGAGAGTTGTGGTGGCCTTTCTGTCCCAAGGGATTTAGTTCCATGGTTTTATGCTGTTCATCAAGAAATCCCAGTCTTTTGCAGAAATTAACTTTATCCTGATGAGAGACAAATTATTTAGAAGGGCAACAAAGCTGGTGAAGGGTCTAGAATGTAAGTCTTTTGAGAAGCAGCTGAGGAAGCTGGGGCTGTTTAGCCTGGAGAAAAGAAGGTTCGGGGGAGACCTTATCACTCTCTCCAACTACCTTAAAGGAGGTTGTACCATGGTGAGAGTTGGCCTATTGTCCCATGCAGCTAGTGACAGGATAAGAAGAAATGGTCCTAAGCTGTGCCAGGGAAAGTTCAGATTGGATATCAGGAAGAATTTTTTCAAGGCAAGAGAGATGACCTTGGTAATTACAGGCCTGTCAGTCTCACTTCAGTGCCTGGTTAAATTAGGGAGAAGATTATTCTGGGTATTACTTAAAAACAGCTGAAAAACAACACAGTCATTGGTCACAGGCAGCATGGCTTCATGAGGGGAAGGTCCTCCTTGACAAATTTATCTTTTTTTGACAAAGTAACTCACCTGTTTGATCAAGGGAAGCCTGTCTCATAGTCTTCCTGGATTTCAGTAAAGCTTTTGATACTGTCTCTCACAGTATCCTTCTGACGAAACATCCAGCCCACAGCTGGGTAAACACATCGTGCAGTGGGTGAGCAACTGGCTGATGGCACAAAGGGCACAAAGGGTTACAGTAACTGGGGTAATATCAGGCTAGTCGCCTGTCCTTTGTGGGATTCCACAAAGGGGAGTCTTAGCGCCTGTGCTCTTCAACATCTTCATAAATGGCTGAGATACAGGATGGAAGGGATACTAAGTAAACTGGGTCACTAAACTGGGAGAAGCTGTCGAAGGCAGAGTGTGCCTGCAGAGAGACCAAGACAAATTATAGGTCTCAGCAATCCCCAACCCTATGAAGTTCAACAGACACGAGTGCTGGATCCTGCTGGTGGGGTGGGGCAACCCAGGATGTGTGTACAGGCTGGGATACCACAGGCTGGGAGAGCAGCATTGTGGAAGGGGATCTGGGGGGTCCTGATTGAGGACAGGTTGAACAAGAGTCAGCAGTGCCCTGGCAGCCAGGAGGGCCAACCCTGTCCTGGAGGGCATCAGGCAAAGCATCGTCAGTCAGGCGAGGGAGGGGATTGTCCCACTCTGCTCTGCACTGGGGTGGCCTCACCTTGGATATTGTGGGCAGTTTTGAGTAGAACAATATAAGAAAGATATTAATCTCTTAGGGATTGTCCAAAGGAGGGCAGTGAACATGGTGAAGGGCCCTGAGGAGCAGCTGAGGGGAATTGGTGTGTTCAGGCTGGAGGAGACACTGAGGGGAGACTTCATCGCGGCCTACAGACTTCTTGTGAGGGGCAGAGCAGGGGCAGGCTCTGATCTCTCCTCTGTGGTCACCAGGGACAGGACCCGAGGGTGTGGCCTGAAGTTGTGTCAGGGGAGGTTCAGATTGGATATCAGGGCATGTTTTTCACCCAGAGGGTGGCTGGGCACTGAACAGGCCCCCAGGGCAGTGCTCACAGCACCAAGGCTGACAGAGTTCAAGAAGTGTTTGGACAACACTCTCAGGCACATGGTGTGATTTTTGGGGTGTGCTGTGCAGGGCCAGGAGTTGGACTTGATGATCCTTCTGGGTCCCTTTCAACTCGGGGCATTCTAAGATTTGATGGCTTTGTTTGGTTCCATAGCAACAGAATGTTTGGCACAGGGTGGAAGCAGGTCACAGATGGAGAGGTTTTGGTTTGTGTTGGTTTTTGCCTCTCCTTTTTCTTTGTCCAGACTCACCTTTCTGAAGGAGAGAGTAAGAGGTTTGCTCATTGGATCAGGCAATCCCTGTTCAGCCAGGAGTGGTGGGTGTTGACCCTGGTAGCCAGGGAGGTCTCCAGGCTGAGGCATGGGATGGGCTTCACACAAAGGTCACACCACACAGGTCTTCTCTCTACATGGTGAAAACAGGGGCAGGTCAGCTGTGTTCCTCTGAACACCTGCCTTTGGTCAGGAACAGCTTCTGAGAGTGACTTTTCTCCAGAAATGGCCATACATGAAGGAAGCAGGTGAAGAGGAGACCTGGATTAGATGTTAGGCTGTTTGGAGAAGAGGTGAAGGAAAGCACCTGCTGGCTAAGGGGGAAGGTGGGATTTTTTACTTCATGGTGTTATAAACACCCTGGTTTGCTGTGAGGCTGATGAGGCACTGAAATAGGTTGCCCAGAGAAGTTGTATATTCCTTATCCCTGGAAGCGTTCAAGGCCTAGTGCAAGGTTCTCTGCCCATGACAGGGGGTTTGGAACAAAATTATCTTTAAGATCCCTTCCAGCTCCAACCATTCTATGAGATAGATCTGGTTTTTCTCTTTCTTTGTCAGCATACCTGGACACTGTTTGTAAATCCATCAGAGAGCTGCTGAGCTTTGGCTTCTACAAAATACATGTATACTGGCTTACCCTGTCTGTATCTGGCACCCCTAGGTGAAACAAGGAGATGATATTTCCTTCTCCTTTCTGTTGCCCCAGAAGAGAAATATCAAGGACAAAGACACACAGGAAAAGGTAAAGTTGGGTAGAACAGACTAATGAAGCAGGTCTGCCTTGACAGTCTGCTATTTGAATGTAGCTATAGCTTGCAAGATCTGACATTTATGCAAACGCTAAAGATGCCGAAGTTAGTCTTGCAGTATGCATACCTCAGTACTTGATTTTACATGCATAAGTAGCATCTGAGCCACTTCTGCTGGCCTCACTTGACTCTGCAGTATTCTGGAAAAGCTTCTATTCAAGATATAATACTGGGAGATGTTCAATTTAAAGACAAAGTGAAGCTTAGTTTAATGGTGGACTTGTGTATGGTTCTGGTCTGACTTTAATTCAAGGATAATAACAATGTTGCTTTCACTCAGCCAGTAAAGCAAAGCTATATCAAGAAAGGATTTCTGTATTTAGCTTTTATTATGAGAATACCTCAGCTAACTTGCTACCCAGGAATGCTATTAAATATCCTGCTGCACGAAAAGGGGCCATGTTTTTGCAGTCACATCCAAGGTTGTGTCACATGGCAGAGAGCACGAGAGATGTGGTATTGCTCCCTACTACCCCTCTGCCTTCAACAGGTTACCTTCACTACATTTTCATACCAGTGGATGGTCCCAGTGGAGGAAAGTACTGTTTCTTCATCCACCTCTTTCTTCATTTTTAAAAGTACTACTATCTACCATTAAGAACACATTCACAAGAGATCCCAGTGCTGCTCCCATTGGACCCATTGTACTTACTCAGGAAAATAAATACTCCTTCCTACTCACATAGAGGACAGTAATGTTCTTGCCAATCCAGGGGTTGCTGTACTTCCGTTTGTGACTCATTAGAAATTTAAAAAAGGTTTGGAAAAGAAACAGTGGAAGCCTTGTTCCAACATTCTTGTTTAGCTGGAAGTCATCTGAAATCTGAGATGGCTTTTTGGCTTATTCCCTTAAGTCAGCTAATTCAGGGGAACAAAGTTTTAAAATTATGATTAAGTAGAAACTGCAGATTACCAGTGCTCTATCCTGTGATGTTTATGCTGTAGGCAGATTAGTTGTGTGCATGTCTTTCTTAGAAACTGAAATTGTCTCTGACAATTTATTTCTGGTTTATAATAGCACCGTGTCTTTTTTTTCTTGCAGAATGAAGAGACAAAAGTGGCCCTACACATGCCCTGCACGAAGGAAGATCCTGATCCTTTGTGTTACTGGGTGGTTGATTGCACTGCTGAAGATCCTCCATATTGAAAGACACTTTTATCCTTCTAGGGGCATTTACTTGGTTGAGCACTTCTTAAGCACTTCTTCTTATGTTAGAAACAGGTATTCATACTCTAGAAATGAGTTCCAGTATGAAGTTAATTGTTCATCTGTCTATGAGCAAGATCCTCATGAAATTGGCAAGAGTTTAGAGATAAGAAGAAAAGAAATAGTTGATTTAGCTGATGAAGATGTTGCAGCAATGACGAGTGATTGCCATGTGTATCGTTCACTTAGGAAATACCACCTAAAACCTGTTTCTCCAGAGGAGGAGGGTTTTCCCATTGCCTACTCTTTGGTTGTTCACAAAGATGCAGTAATGGTGGAAAGGCTCATACATTCACTGTACAGTCATCAAAATATTTACTGCATCCATTATGACCAAAAAGCAGAAAAAAGTTTCAAATCTGCTTTGAACAATCTGGCTCAATGTTTCCCAAATATTTTCATTGCATCAAAATTGGAGACAGTGGAATATGCACATATTTCACGTCTGCAAGCAGATTTCAATTGTTTGTCTGATTTGATGGACTCTCCAGTTCCTTGGAAGTATGCTATCAATTTGTGTGGCCAAGATTTCCCTTTGAGGTCAAATTTCGAGTTGGTTGCTGAACTGAAGAAACTTGGTGGAGGAAACATGCTGGAAACTGCAAAGCCAAGCAGTAGCAAAAGAGAGCGATTTACTTATCACTATGAACTTATGAAAGTGCCTTATGAATACATGCAGATGCCGGTAAAAACAAACATTTCCAAGAATCCACCACCTCATAATATTGAAGTATTTGTAGGCAGTGCCTACTTTGTTTTAAGCCGAAAATTTATTCAATATGCCCTTGAAAGCTCGCTCGCAAAAGATTTTTTTGAGTGGTCAAGGGACACATACTCTCCAGATGAACATTTCTGGGCCACTCTTGTACGTGTTCCTGGGGTCCCTGGGGAAGTTCCAAGGTCATCCCAGGACATAACAGACTTACAAAGCAAAACTCGTCTGGTGAAATGGAATTATCTTGAAGATTATTTGTATCCTCCATGCACTGGTACCCATCTTCGCAGTGTCTGCATCTATGGGGCTGGAGAATTACGGTGGCTTCTGAATTACGGGCACTGGTTTGCCAACAAGATTGACTCCAAAGTAGACCCTGTTCTGGTAAAATGCTTGGCAGAAAAAGTGGCAGAACAACAGAAGGAGTGGGTACATTTGTCCTCTGACAAACACTTTCTGCACTTAAGTTCTACAAATGCCTTGCTGTAGCAGCACTGTGCTCTCTGCTGTCCTTGCCGTGTGGTGCTACAGCACAGCACTTGCAGTTTCTCTGCCTCAACTGCTGCAGGATGTCAGCAAGCAAAACATCCGTTCTGTATAAAGTTCAAGTCCATGGAGAGCCAGATGCCTGGCTGTTTATTTATGAAAAGTTATGCCTTTCTCATTGATTTTTTTGTACCTTGACATAATAAAACTGTAATTGTTCTTCAGGGTAATTCTGAGAAGTGAAGTTTGCTTTTGAAAGCCGTAGTGTTGTTTGTCCCAACAACAGTATTTCAAAAACCTGTTTTACTTCAAGTATGTTTGTGTCTTTCATAAGAAACTTCACCACTTCTGTCTGCCTGTCCTCTTTTCCTTCACTTTTGCTTTTCTTAGAGGAATGAAACAAAAACCTCTATGTCTGCTACCTCAGGAAAACTGTAAGTGCCCATCTCACAGAAAAATCCAAGAGATTGTCATGACACCAAATGAGCCATGTGACCTCACCTGAAGTTTCAAACTTCTCTTCTGTGGGAGCTGCACAGATCTTTGCAATGTGAATATGACTGGATGATAGAAGGGAAAGAGCTTCCCTCCGTACTGCATTGTCTGTATCATTGTTCTCTTCTCCCATGTCACCTGTGTATTGCTTTTTCTTTCTTGAAGCATGTGCTCAGGTGCTGTGCTATGCTATGGAGCCAGTGATGGTTGAAACAGACTTGTACAATGTTATTCTTCAAAGGCAGTGTACGAATATGTCCTAAGGGCAGTCTCTGCAGCCCCTTAGGGTAGGTATCCCTGACAAAAGGGGTCAATCTTCATTTTTATCTCTGCCTGGAGAAATATCCTTTTGTGAAATCCCAGTCCTCTTGAGACAGTATGTCTACACATAGTGAATAACAAGTGCTATTTCTAGTCAGTGTTGAGCAATGTGGTGCTATGTTGAAGTGCAGAACATGCAATGTTGAGCAGTAACCATACGAATAGCCATATTGCAGAAATTAAGACCCTGCATAGAAGTGCAAGTCCTGTGGCTTTGTGCCACCATGATCCCAGCCTGACAGGTGAGCAAGCCTGAGTGAGCCCTGGTTTAACTGAAGAGTGAGTGTTCTCCAACACCGTAGCCCTGCCAGGTCTTCTGATAGTGAAGTCACTTGGGAGCCTCCTTGCAGATGGGCTTCCCGTGCTACAGTATGTGGGAAGTGTTTGCTAGCACAGGGGTCTCTGCTGAAACTCCTGCAACTCAGAAATGTGTTTTGGCATTTTGGAAGTTTCTTTGGAATATTGCTATTCCAGAAGTTCAGTTTTGGTGGTTCCAGTGGACCCTGGGGTCCAGTTTTCTCCATGCCACTGTTTTCTTTCTAGCCGTCTGTCTTTTATTAAGAGACATCTTTCCACGAGTGACTTTGATATACCTGGCCTTACTGATCTGCAGATTGCTGCAGTAATGACCATGTGTCATATCCATAAGAAATCTTTTTTCTTATTTGAGATGAAAGAACCAAGTCACTTTTTGCTTTCAGTTTTTGTTTAGTCACTGTCAGGTCATGTGTGTCTTGAGAGTCAGGAGTCTCAGGCTTTTTCCCTCATTTGTGACACTGATTTTCAGTAAGGCTTCAGACAAGCCACCTGAGTTTTCTGTGTCAGCTGTTCCAATTGTAAAATGGAACTGCAATCTACTATTATCTTCTTAGCACTTTGAAACCTGTGGGTCTTGTGAGTTGGTTGCACAATACTAATTGCTTAACGAACTATTTATGGAGTCTATAGGTGCACAGGTCAAATACTTCTTTGATGTATTGTTTCTGAAATAAATGGGGATAATTTTTAAAGTCTGTGTTCCTTACTTTAGTGACTTGTCATGTCTACCCAGGGCTGTCTTGACTTCATGTAATTTCTAGACTCTTTGTAGAAAATCAAATATTGGTAGTATTTAAAGATTCATGCATTTGTACTTGTATATAAAATAGAGTCCCCATGTGGTAAAAAGGTTAATAAAAGAGAATGTTATGATCCCAGAGGACCAAGCTACAGTGTTCTGTGCATATAAATCTATGCTTAATGTTATATTTAAAATTTTGTATTTAGTTAAACAGACTTTATGTATGTATGTACATACACACACACCCCATTTGTGTTTAATTGGAGTTGTTTGATCTGCCATAAATTTGTAAAAATAATCCACCAGCATAATAAACTTTACTGAAGTATATAATTTTAATCAGCATGCAACTTTGTGCTACTTTAATTGAACTGGGTTGAATGATACCTGCCATTTAACTAGTTTGGAGTAAGGCAGCTTGTCCTTCCAAGGTGGTAGAGAAGTGGATGTGGACATGGCACAGTGTGAAGCAGCATCACTTTACAGCAATATGCTTGCTAGAGGGGGAAGTAGAAATTTTACAGGCATAGTTGCAACTTTATGAAGTGCTGATTTCCTAATGAATTCTAGACATTTTTACTTTTTTTGAAAGTAACTTTAAAGGCTATTCAAGGTTGTAGAAAGGCAGTTCACAAAAATCTTAGAATTTGTCAGGCTGGAAGATTATCGAGCCTAGCCTCTTGCTCACAACACAATCAACACTTAATTTGAGCTGAGTTTCTTGGACTTCCCGGAGGCTCCTGCAAAGGATTCTTCTTCTGAGGAAGGAGGAGCATTTTCCATTGTTTAAAAAAACAAAACAAAACAAACCCCAAAAAACGAACTAACAAACAAAAAAAATCAAAAACCCCCATACCAAAAAAAGCCAAACAAAACTTTTGACTAATTTTCTCTCTTTTTGCCTTTACATTCAGCAGTGTTGCCATGCTGATGCCTGTATCACAGTTAAGTGATTAGACCACAGGGGTGGATAACAACTTCATTATTTACTTTTGGCTTCATCATAATTGCTCTTTACACAGGTAGATCTGTCCTTGCTGAAAATGGACTTGAGGCATGATCCACAAACTGTGAGGAAAGTGGCTGAACCTAGCTGATGGCAAAGCAAATAAGATATTTTATTTGGGCTGAAACTTAGATTGTAGGCAATATATTATTATCTACTCTCACAGGGGTTGTTAATTTTTATTTTGATTAGGTTTGGTTTGTTTCCTGAGGGTTTTTTTTGTTTTTTGTTGGGTTTCATTTTTTGTTTGGTTAGTTGGGTTTTTTTGCCTTAGTAAAGCTTAAATATCATTTTCCTCTTCCCCTTCCTCACTTCTGACAGATTTCTCTTGTAAGTTATTTCACAAATTTGAAGTGTACATGCATTTACAAATATTAGATAGTTTCCTCTGTATTTCTTTTGTTGAAGAAGCCCCATACTGGCTTTCTTCAACCCACCCTGCCCTGTGCTGGTCACATGTTTAATCTGGACTATCATGTTTTCCCGGTCAAGAAGGATGCACAAGTGGGGTGATAATGCTGCTCCTGGCTGTCAGCGCTGGTCCAACTCACAATTTTTTTAGTGGTTATAACCAGCAAAAATTCTGAATGTGTGCTAATGTGGGCAAGTTAAGTAAGGAAGAAAAGGAAATAATGAGTTTTAATGAAAGAGATGCAGAGCCAACATTTGTACAACTGGTCTTGCTAATGAATTTATTAGGCTAGACATGGAGCCAGGAAAATAAGACATACAAACATAAGTGCCTCACTATGTATTTTCTTCACCATTGGAGTAAAAGGGTGTGAAAGGAAAGAATAGGAGTTAGACATGTAATCTGTAACTGTAATTAAAACCGACTTGGCCTGTTGAGTATTTTTATGACTGCAAATGTCATTAGTGTGGCATTTAAATCAGAATGTATAAACATGAGGAAACCAGTATTTGGGCAGCAAATGTGTAGTATATGTGGCACACTAGTGTGTGTTTATGGTATGACCTTGAGTTTTATTTCAGGTGTAATACCTGTTTCTATTCCATGTTTTTACAGAACTTAGTGGTGACAATTTCCACTCACATAGAAAAGTTACTTCAGAACAACGTGATCTGTTACTGCAATGCAGTAAATCTGTACTGGAAGTAGCCCAGTGTTGTTTGGTATTTCAACCTGGTAATCAAACACCTTATCCTGTTTCTTTGAAGCTACAAAACTATAGTTTTCTATGGCTAAAGTATACTAATCTTTATAGTACCAATGTTTTGTAGAGAAGGGAGAAAGCAAAAGACATGAAACTTTGGATGAGACATTTTCCCAAATGAGACCATGCATTGCTCTTGCATGGCAACATTTTGGTAGTGGAGGTGCACGTGGGTGGGTTCAGTGAGAAGATTTCAGAAGCTTCCTCCCATCTCTGACAGAGTGTGTGCCAACTGGATCCCACACGCACCTGCAGCTCACCAAGGCCAAGCCCTCAGTGGCAATAGTAGTGCCCCTGGAATCACATATTTAAGAAGAGAAGAAAATGCTTCTGGGCAACAGCAACTGCAGCCAGTGAAGAAAGGAGTGGCAATATGTGAGAAACAGCACCGCAGACCACAGCCTCAGTGAAGAAAGCAGGAGAGGAGGTGCTCCTGGTGCTGGAAAAGAGATTCCTGGGTGCCTGGTGGTACAGACCACAGTGAGCCAGCTGTGCCACTGCAGTCCATTGCAGCTCTATGGTGGAGCAGAGATCTACCTGCAGCCCATGGAGAACCCCAATCCCAGTGCAGGTAGATGCCCAAAGAAGGCTGTGATCCCATGGGAAACCCATGCTGGAGCAGGCTTCTGGCAGGACCTGTGGCCCTGTGGAGAGAGATTACTCTGGAGCCAGTTTGCTGTCAGGACCTGTGATCCTGTGGGGGACCGACACTGGAGTAGTCTGTTCTGGAAGGACTGTCCTGGGGCAGGGACCTACACCAGAGGAGTTTATGAAGAACTGCAGCACATAAGAAGGACCCACAATGAAGAAGTTTGTGGAGAACTGCCTGCCATTGGAGGGACTCCACGCTGGAGAAGGGGAAGAGTGTGAGGAGTCCTCCCCATGAGGAGGAAGGAGTGGCAGAGACAGTGTGTGAGGTACTGACCGCAAGCCACGGGAGGAGGTACTAAAAATTAAAAGTTGATCCCAGGAAGAAGGCAGGGGTGGTGGAAGGTGGTTTCTACTATAAAGATTTGTTCTACCCTGCTCTGGATTGGTAAAACACTGATTCTCTTCACTTTGTCTATTTTTGCCCATAATAGTAATCAGTGAGTGATCTCTCCCTGACCTTATCTCAACCCCAAAGCCTTTTGTTATATTTTCTCTCCTCTGTCCAGCTGAGGAGGCGATTGACAGAGCGGCTTTGGTGGGCACCTGATGTCCAGCCAGGGTCAAACCACCAAAGACAGGAAGGAGTCAGATGGTATATTCTTAAGAGGGACAAGGAAAATATGTTTTTTTGCTACTGAGCCTCCACTTATGTGTCTTAGCACAGCTTTGCTTAAGTGGAAATACTTGCATATAGCATGATTGCTGCTACCATCTCTGACTGAGATAAGCTAGACTTGAGTTAGTACATTTTGAAAACAAGATAATTTAGGAAATAAGTGCCTGGAGCCTGTATCAGTTTCCTGTCTTGTAAAAAAATAGATGCTTAAAAATTTACTGAAATTTTTCTAGGGCATTAGAAAAAGACTGTTCAGATTGCATGAGAGAGAGCAGATGAAGAAGCATCTAAGTTTTTTGGTCATGTCAGGTCAATAGTTTTTAAGGGCTTTTTGTGTTATTTGTAGAAACCAGTTTAAATAATGGTGCTAATTTGAAAACTAGTGACTGACTTCCACCTTGCATTTGAAGTGTTTGCTTCCAACACATATGAGTTTATTTAAAAGACTTTTCTCTGGGCTACAGTTAGAGACTTCATTGTGATTTAAATTGAAGGCAACAACTTTTCTATTGCTGAGCCTCTTTTCTCTGCCTGAGTTTGTGCTCTGAGGTGGAAAGGATGGCAAGTCTGAGCTTTACCTGGGGCAATGAGAAGATTAGAGAATATAAAGAGATGCTGCAGGTGGCATTATTACCACCATACCAGCTGTTATCCTACTATATATACATAACTATCATGCTATTAATACATTAGTATAGTGTAACAGCTGGGAAATAAGAATAACTGCATCTTATACTGTAGAAATTCAAATCACCATTTATTCATAAATGTAATAGGAATTGGAGATCACATTTGGAAATAACTACACATAAATATTTCAGCACTAAATTGCTAGGGGCCATGGGAAGTAGGATGAAAACACAGGTGGAATGTGCATTGTTATCTGATGCACAGAAAAATTGGCTGTAGGTGCATTGCAAGACCTTTCAGTCAGCAGAAAGTAGATGTCCTCCTGCTACAGAGGTTTGAAATAGCAGAATTGAAGCCATCAACTTATTTTCTCCAAGCAATGTAATGCTTGGGTTTTATCCCTTGCAGTTGTTTATTACCTCTTAATGCAGCCATCTCAGCTCCTTTATGGCCGTGAGGTACTCATACCAACTCAATTTTATCACTTATTTCTCATTTACTCTAAACTGCTTTGTAGTCCCAAACTTGCTTTCTGTTCTGAAGCAGTTCTAAGAGCTCTGAGTGTATTCAGCATGTGGCATGGCTGAATTCCTGTTTAATTGATGCTACTGGTACATGTGCATGTGCTCAGCTACCCTGAGCCTGAACTGGTACAACATTTATGAGCTTACATCACTGGGAGATTAACCATATTCTGCTCCACTTGTATTTCAAGGGAAAATTATCAGATGACCCTTGTTCCTATGCCAAACTTAAATTCTTCCTCTTGTCTTGAATTCTGCTTGATACAGGATATATATATGTATAAAGCTCTGTCAAGAAGATGTATCCAAAGAAGTAAAACCATGCACATTACCAAAAAAGGAGAAAAAACGTTGGTTTGGAAAAGTAATTTCAAGTAACTGAAAAAACAGATGATGCTATGAGTTGAATAGGGGTAATATACACGCAGCTGCTATCACAGCCAATTGGAGTCACTTTTATATTGCTAACAACATTCTTAAAAATGGTCTCTTAGTTCCAAGCTTTTGCTCAAGTGGGATGTGGATGGATGCAATGGGTAAAGCTTCATCCCTCTTCTTTGCAGAAAATCTGTACTCTGTGAAACTATGAGTTTAGGTGGTTTATTTCTTTTCTACGTCTCAGATTCCAGGATTCATGTAAGGCAGAGCAGAATCAGAAAAGCACCTGGCTGTTGGCATGCAAGCCCTCAGACAAGACAGCCTCCTGAAGATGTAGCTGCTTACAGAAACCAAGGTGGAGCAGAAATCAGCCCACTCAGACAGCAGAGCAACCACCATCTCTGTATCATTTCATTAGAGCACATAAGCAATATAATTTTCTGGACCAGCCAACTAATTGTTTTATCTGTGTTGTTTTACTGGCTGAAGAATCATGGCATCCTATTTTATGGCTTTCTTATATCAAGATTTATTTAAAGTCTTTGTACATACATTTTGGGAACGGATGTAATATGTCTTCTGTTACTGCATGTCTTGTCCTCATTTGAAACCAAGGCAGCTGAGTCAGATTCTGCAGTAATAAAAACATAAAGAGCTGAAGACATGAAAACCTGAGTCATCCTAAAATTGAGTAGCTGTAGCATTTTACTTCTCTGCAGTCATTAAGGGGATAGTTTTATATTCAGTTTCAGAAATCTGAGGCATTTAATAAATCAGAAAACAAGAAGTATAGATATTAAAGAAAAGTTTACCTGGAGCACTTACTTGAACATTTTTGCTTCAGTCTCTGTGATGTGAGATGCTTCCATTTCAGTTGTTGGACTGCTGTGCACATCACAGAGCTGCTTCTGGCACTGTAGCACTGTGGTCACTGCAGTCATTAGGTGAGGAGGCAGAAGAACTGACCTGTCCCACCACTCTAGAAATAACCCTTTGGGCAGGGATCCTGCCTAACAGTGCTTCAAGGCCGCAGGAATAGATAAACATGACAGATGATGAACTTCAATATTGCAGCCTTGGGAAAGAGTAGAGGTAATGGTTGGGCTACAGTGGACCTCAATAAGGAAAAACACTTGGGCGTGCAAACATGTTTCCTTCACGTGATCAGATAAAGGAAGTGAAGGTTTGGATTGTGATAAGGAAATGTGCTGCAGTCTGCAAGCTAGTTTAACCTGCAACAGGAACTCATTTGCTTAGCACAAAAATATTAGGCCACAGTTTTCTCTACTGTCATATTTTATTTTTGTTTGCTTGGGTTTTTTGACAGACAAATCTGTTTCAAATTTCTTAACAACTGGACTTCTGAGTTATGGAGACTGTTCAAGTCCAGCTGAGGGGTGAGATGATTTGGCAAGGTTTTCAGCTGCCTTAGAGCTGAGACTTTCCACATTTGCCAGGTTAGCTGACGGTCACATCATTTTTGGGTATTGTAGAGTTTAAAATTAACTTGAAATACTTCCTGTTAAACAAGTGGCACTTTGCACAGTGTCTGAGAGAGATGGCTCTGAATATCCACTCTTCTGGTGGGAGATGAACCATATGTTACTCCACTTGTATTTCAAGGGAAATACAAGTTTCTTTCTTTGACAGAGGCATGATGAGTTGGTGAACCTTTGTGCTCCAGTAAAGCACAGTGACTGCTGGATTATAAAGGGAAATGACCTGCATTCTTTTTTTTTGCGCTGTTAATTGAGCCTGGTGTCCAGGGGTGGGTTAGCTGGCAAGACTGGTGGTAAGGTAATGTTTGTCCATGCAGTCAAGTTATAGGGATGCAGGAAGTGCCTGCTCAGACAGTTCAGATAAGATTTGGCTGTTTTTAACACGGAGTCAAAAAGTGATGCTATCCTGGAGTGTCACCAGTTGAAGAGTGGTGCACCCAGAAGCTTCTCTTGTCTCCAGGGTTGGGATGGAGGTGTGCTTGAGGACTGGAACACAACCAGGGTGAGTTGTGTAGCTGCTGGGTCCATCCCTGTGTGATTACCTTGCTTCACAACAAACTGGTCAGGAGTCTTTCTAACAGTGGATTAATTCTCCTTTCCTCTGGCTGCTGGGTAAATGCTCCTGCAATATCCTTCTATTTTCTGTTTAGTCTGTTGTTGTGATCAACCATTTGTCCGTTTTTGTTACAGGTACAGAAAAGCAAATCTGTAAGTATCTCCTCGCTGAGGACTCTTGGAAGGCACAACTGGGCCATTGCTCATTGCTGCGGTTGACCCTGCTGATGTGAATGAACCATGTGCTGAATGTTTAATGGAAACTGATTTATGGACAAGTGACTTGACCAGATAAAAGTAAAATAACACCCGGAGGGAAGGGAAAGCAGCCAAAAAGAAATTGTGTCAGTGCTTCTGATAAATGGAGATACCTGCCTTTTTTTTAACCCCAAGCAAAAAAGCAACTTGATCTTGGACCATAAATGAAGAAAATGAACAAATCAGCTACTACAATATTGCTTAATCTAGCAGACAGAATTATAATGGAAGTCTAGGGCTGGAGTACAATGCCAGATATTAGCAATAAAATTCAAATTATAACTCTTTTTCAGCAAAGGAATTTGCCTTTGGAACAAATTGCCAAGGAGTATGTTTCATCCTTTGTCATTTGAAGATATTGGTAGTTTAATGGTAACATCAAGCCTTCATGTGGGAATTACTGTGATTTGTTGTGGTCTGTTCTATGCAGAAGGCAGGCTGCATTTGCTCAAGGCTGCATAAGATAAAATCATAGAATCAGCTTAGAAAAGAATACAGCCAAATTCAGGTGGGAATGGGAGTTGTTAATATGGATCATTAGAAACACAAAGGGCCCTTGTGTTAATTAGCACCAGTTATGGTGGTCTGGTCTTAAAAGTGGCTGGCATCAATTTTTCAGCTTTTTTTATTTTTTTCTTTTGAATCAGCAGAAACCATATTAATAGGAAAATTACACCTATTTAGCAGTGTAGTTCATCTTTATGTAGTTTGATCTTGTTAGGAAGGAGAATAAATAGTGAAAGAGAAGATTAGTTGTATAGCACATACACATGCAGCTACATTAGAAGCAAGTCATAAGCTTAATCAAAGATATTACACCGGTACAGACAATTCAATGCAAAGGTCCAAAGACCTAAAATCCAGTGACCCAAACTGGTAACTGTGGCCTCGTGGACTTTAAGTACCCCCAGTCACAGCTAATGGTGCTCCAGGATTGAGTACGCAGCTGCCACTTGTGACTGCTCTTACTGCTGCTTTTGAGCTTTTATGTACAGCCTTCTGTTTACAAGCCAAGGGAAAGCCAACAGCTAGTGATGCAAACTCAGCCTGAAAGCCAAGCTGAAATTTCTAGTGTGTCATATGCTACTGAATAGCAACACCTTTAACTGAAGTTACTACAATCACACCTTGATTCTTCCTTCATGTAAGGTAATCACTTTCTCTCCCAACACAGTCCTACTTCAAACTTCAAAGCATTGCTCTTTGCTGTTCATTGCCTCGACAGGGATCCCCTTTCTGCCACCAGCTTACTTTAAAGATTGTAAATGGGACTTACTCAAAGGCTTTCTGAAAAGCGTAATTCTTGACAGTCACCAAGGAACTTTTCCTGTTCTAGAAATTTTTTTTCCATTTCCTGAAACAGAGTTTTAAACTCCAGTTTTCCAGGCTCTGTGGGGTCCCCACTTTTCTAAATATTAGGAAGAAATAGAAATGGTTGAAGCATGTATGAGCCATGGAAGTTAAATGAAATTTCTCCAGTAATTCTGGCTGTCATTTCAGTAGAATGCTCCTATGGTCTTGGCACCAAGGCACTGATCCCTTCCTGCTGTGGCTACAGCAATTCAGCCTGTGATTTAACTTGTTTTCCAGTGTCAGGAATGCCTTCCATGATGAAACAGTTTTACCCTTCTGCTGAAAAATATGTTAAATTTAATGACTCTAAAATAGGTTTTGATTAGGGCAATCTGAGTGTTCATAAGTGGACAATGGTCCTGCAGCTGCATTGGACTAGTCAATTGGTTTGTTGCTCCCATGGACAACCCACATTACCCTATATTTATGAAACACTTATTTCATAATCAAATTGGCCCCCAAAAAATTCTGATTGTAGATACTGCTCTGGGAGCAGGGCTGCTCTATAAAGACATGGGTTTCCTCTGGGGCTGGTGGCATAGCTGGAGGACCTGCTGCTGCTGGGGGTTGCAGGAGGGAGGCAGTAGGGGATGTTCTCTCACATACAACTGTGTCAGGTCCAAAGAGAGGGAGCTCTGTAGCACTCCGTCCCTGCTGGGAGGGGATGGGACTCTGTGAGGCCAGACAAGGAGGTTGGGAGCTGTGAGGGAAAAATGAGGGCTGAGGAGAGGCAGAGAAAGGTGTTTCTGTGCAAACACTATATTTATTCTTCTTGCAGAGTATATGTAAGATCTGGATGGTGTGAAAGCCCTTTTCCCTCCCTCCCCCCCACCCCAGTATGCATTTTTTTGCTTTAGGTTTTGTTAGTATTTTTCTATTATTACTTTTATTGCTTTGAAAAACATAGGTTTTGTAAGATAACCTCCAATTTGTTCTGGAGGCCAATACCTTAATCACATATCTGCAGTCTTACCTTCTTCTTGGATCCATATGTAGAGAAATAGCAATTTCTGAGGTCCTGAATATAGCCAAATTGGTGCCAGTGTGTATATGCTGTCTTTACTGTGCTCAAGTAAGCCACCATTTTAGTGCATTTCTTTTGCCTCTGTCCCCTCCCATGCCTGTTCAAAGGCATAATTGAAGTCCCTTAATTTAGTAGTTTTGATATCACAAGTAACCAGGTATAAGAGCAAAGCATGAGTGATACTAAAAGAAGAAGAAACAAAACATCACGGTGCAGAACATCTGTGAAAAGAAAGTGTCAAAAAGTACAAGGAAATTAGTTTTTCCAGGGTTTTGTATTGCAAAGGCATTTAAATAATGTCAGTTGGATACTAGTTATAGTTTGACTTGAAGCAAAGCTCTGAACTTGATATTAAATTACATGAGGTTTTGAGGAAGTTGCCAGTAAACTTGTCAGAAAATATCTGCTGAAACTGCTGTTCTACTGAATTATGGACTTTTGATAGAATTATTATTTCTGAAACAATATTGATTTTCTTTTGGAGAAAAGTTAAGTTCTAAAGATTACCCTGGTTTTTATCATCATTTGAATGTGAAAAACTCAGGTTTTCAGGTGAAACATTTTTCCAGTTTCTCAGTGAAAATACACCTAGATGCTGTGAGGTTGTAACAGGTAGTATGCTACTGGAAGTGAACCTGTTTGCAAAATGTGTTGAAGAACAGAAGCACTAATGAAAGTTTTGCAAACAAATCTCAAAAAATGTCTAACCAAATACAAATAACTTGATGGCATGTATATACTCTAAAAATCCTCTCCAAAAATACATATATACCTCTGCTGGCTGCTTTTTCACATCTTTTCCTCCTGACTTGACCTATATGGCACTCTTTTCTGCATTTGTGGCTGGGTAAATTCTACTCTGCAATCTGTCTGCTATGCCACTTTTCCTTATAAACTCAAGAAGAATGACTTACCAAAGTGTATACTGCCTTTGATCAGGGGAAAGGAAAACTTTCTCTTCATAATTTTCAAAACTGTGGCCTAAAATTAGCTACAAAGCAGTATGAACAGGAGCTAAGATTTTGGATTTGGCCACCCAGCCAGCATGCACAGAACTGTAGTATTTAGAATACATAGTAAAATTCTGAGACTTGATGTCACCATTAAAAATGCTCTTGTAAAGCAAGTAAGTAATAAACATGTGGTACCCCTGTCAGGATGTGAGCCTCTGCAAACAGCCTGTAGCTCTGTGTATGTGTGTGTATGTCCTTGTTACCTTGCTGCCATGAATAAACATTTGATTCAGTACTTGGCAAACATTTTTAATCAGCCCATGTATGGTGAATAATGCAACAGTTACCAATGTGATATTTATTTCTAGATGCTGAAAGTTGGTTTTGGTTCAGTAATTTTTGAAAATTAATCATGCTGTCTCCGTCAGCTTAGGGAATGTCTGCGGCATACAACAGCCCAGAAGGTCAGTCTGAAGATTCTTTTCTGATTGCTTCATATCAGCTTCCTCCCACAGTATTAAAGAAAATCACCTCTGCTCAGTGTATTCTGCCAGTTAATATATATGGGTATAAATAGATGTATGTGTATGTATTTTCACTCTGATCTCATAGGCACTGATTAAGGACTTCCTGTCCTCATTTGACTTTATTTTATGTTTATTTCCTTTGTAGCCTATGTAATTGTATTGCAGTGACCCGGAAACCCACACAACCATTCTTGTGCTGCTTCTGAGGACAGAGCAGCTGAGCAGCAGACTTCAATAAGGCTGAGCTTGGCTAGAATACACATGATTCTATGCTTCATAATCTAGGGCCAGCAGAACTCAGGAGCATGAAGTCTGTCAGGAAATGCAAGTAAGAGAGCAAATGCAATAAATCCTGCTACAACTGCACTGCACAGGCAAATTCTAGAGACTGCCTTTAGAGAACTAATGAAGTTATGGCCGAAGCAATTTCCTAATAGCGATTTGATTATGATCTGTCTATATTAGCTTACATTCAGCTTACTCATGCACACTTCTTATAGAAGTTATCCATGGTTTTATAGACTAGAAAGTACAATTGTTTATCCTCTCCTGAAGGGTATGCTTGTAGTTTGAGGAACCCATTCTGTTCTCCTGCAGATGTGCGATGTAATGAGAGAGGACTGTCACCCTTCTGCCTATAGGTCAAGTGTGCCTTATATGTTTTTAAACTGCCATGTAGTTCAAGCAGTGACACTGGATGCTGGGCTGTGAGCAGTATAACTGAGATGAAAATGAATCTTGTAAAAATTACTGTGCCGAATGCAGGCAAAGTGATAAGGATGAGTGGTAAGGAGAAGTGAAAAATATCAGAAAGTTTTGATTTCTGAAAATTGTTGATTTGAGTTTTGTGTATGATGACCCTGTGAATTTCACATGAAGGGGTAGCTGTGGCACAGAGCATTCAAGGCCGTTCACCTAATCACAGCTGCAAATAAGAGAATTTGCAGTAAGGAAGAAAAAAAGTAAGTCAGTTGGTTCACTGTCTTCTGTAGGACAAACGCATTATGGAGCAGGTTACTGACTTACCAAGCCTGATGCTCCACCTCACTTTTCATCTTAGACAGCCCTGATAGGAAAAACTATTAGGAAAACTCACTGAAAACCAATATGTCATATTTTGTACAGAACTACTTGAGAAAAAGGTGCTTACTGTGCCTTCCTGAAGTGCATGATGACCTGAAAGATTGCTTTAGGCTTGGCCTTATCTCAAAGAAGACAAATTATGAAGGTCATTTATGTAGTCTGTGTTAAAGGGATGATTTTGTTCTTTGATGGTTCATGAGAGCCCTCATGAACTGTCTGAAAGGAGCTTTGATACCTAAATCTCATCTATTCATCTCTTAAAGGCAGTGACCTTCAAAACAGTGAGTCAGACAGTGATGGAAGCAATGCAAAAAACTTTTAAGAAAACTTGTACCTTTGCCTTTGTGAATGGCAGTGCTTCATAAAAATGAGAAACAATGGACACCCAAGGCATCAGTTCCAAGCAGTGAATGTGTGATTTGTAGAAAACATCCATGTTGTTTTCAACTGTGAAGTTTGTGACATCTTCACCACAAGATGGGATGTGTGTGTGTGTGTGTGTTTAAAGAGGACCATGTGCATGTCAGTCACCTGGAAGCTTTATACTGAGTTGTCCTTTAACAGGTTTTTAAGAAAAATGAACATTCTGCTATTTGGGCTGTGGTTTTCTTGTATGGTACATAACTCATATCAGTCACCAGGGCTGCTTTGAGGAAAATTTCATGGCTCACTTGAAATATCAGTGTAGGTATCAATGTAAAATAAGGTAATCTACCACTCCTCTAACTACTAAGGCCTGTATTTAATGAGTGCTGTCAAATGGAGGAAAAGGCTAGGCTTGTCTCTGCTTGGCCAGACTGCTCACATTTGGAGAGGTGGTTGTGCCATGCTGCTATGGATCTGACTTGCTGTGAGTTTGCCCTGTTGGCCAGGCTCTGGGAGAGCTCAGTCTGCTGCCATGGCAGGTCTTCTCAGCTCCAGTGGAAAAACTCTTTTCTACTCTGAGCCTTTTTACTTTTACTTTGTACAGAAGCTCAGACTAACACACTCAGCCCACAGCAGATTTCCTCAATCACAATAAGAATGTGCTGTCCCCTAAGCAAAGCATAAAAATTACCACAGGAGCAAAACTATAATTCATATGAAGTTAGTTTGCTTCTTTTCCACCACAGTTAGAGCACTGAACTCAACTTCTCTTAATTTTCTACATTCTGAGGCTTACATTAGGGCTTACCATGTGCTCTCATGTGGAAAAGAAATGGAATCCTCAATGAGAACAAGGGCTAATGTATTTGATTTTCTCACCTGAGTAACTCTGCTGCATCTTCTTTAGTAGGAGAGATGTGCAACATCTCATGGGAAAGAGGTGCAACTACTGAGCTCCCAGCCATGATCATGGTATTTGGTTATTCCTAGAAAAATTTGGATCAATATTGACACAGTACAAGACTCATCATCCAGGGTTCAAGAGAGCTAGACTTATGCAGTCTGCCTCAGTCAGTGGGAAAAATCACTGTGATAGTGGATGTTTTGCAGAGGTAAGCCCTGGAAGCAGGGAGCAAGATAGGATATCATTTGCATTTGCCATTGCACAAACATTAATCTCCAGTTTTTAATACCAATTTGTTTTATGCAAAAGCTATCAAGTTATTGTATAATTTTTTCAGGACACTTATTTGCAGGGACTACTAGTGACCTAGGAAAATCTTCCCATTCTATGTAATACAACCCCTGGTAATTAGGACTTCTAACAAATGAACCAGAAAATATGATTAATTTTGTGAAAAATTATGTTAAAATTAGAACAGGTTGCTGTAATATGGGTCAGCTAGTCATACACATTTATAATCACTAAGAAGATTTATGCCAAACGACATGAGAATTTAATTCCTACATTTGTGACGACTCCCCCCCTCTTCCCCAAAACAGAAACCCATTCACTGGTCAAGGATGAATGACTTCATGTTTTTCACAGGCACAGTGCTTAAAAGCAATCTCATGTTCTGTTTCCAGTGACTGTCTGGTAGTGACAGTAAGTGACATGCCGTGTGATGCACCAAATGGAAAGTGTGATGACTAGTGACAGTCAAAAGGCCAGGAAGGTGCTGCCTGGATAAACTAACCATAACCCTTTAACATTGGCTCACTAAAAGCAACACAAATGAGAGGAAACAAGGCTGTGTTTAACTCATAACCAGGGGATTATGAAGAAGATTTTGTAGCTGGGAGACAGGAGTAGGATTCAAGTAAACCACTATCTGCAACAAAATGAATAGAAGCTCAGAACATGAAGGGCTTGTGCTGGGAACGACAAGGACAGTAAAAAAATTGTGAAACTGGTAACAGAAAAGGGTAAGGGTAGGATGGAGCTGAAGAAAAGGGCAATGCTGTCTGGGTTGCATACACATGAGGAACTTGTTAGAGAATGATTGATGCCTCTGTAGAAACTAAGGAAGCCAAATTTTCCACTATACAGTTGAGTTAATCTGGATTTTCCTAAATAAATCGGTGTCCAGCAGCCTGTGGTTTTATCTCTTGTAAGCCTGAGCAATGAGTCATGTTTACTGCTACCCAGAAACATGATTTGCTGGCAAGGGTTTCCTCCCTCGTACTGAAGACTTTTGTGTTTGCTTCTGGAAAGTGGAAGAGAAGATCATGTTTTAGTGGGCAATCATTCTTTGCTCCCTGGCAAAAGTGGCTTGGCCTCTGCAAGGTGCCTGAGAACATTACAAGACTAGAACTTCCATAGGCAAATCCTTGAGGGTTTGGCAGGAAGCAGTCTTTCTGATGGGAGGCTGAAAAAATCCTATAGAATGAGTAGCAAACTATTCTACTGTAAAACTTAGAGGTAGGTTTTTTCCTAATATTCACAGAAACATACCATTGTCTGGGACAGAGGATTGATTTTGGAGGGGAAAAAAAAGCTCAATATGTTTGTTTTGTCAGTGATCAAAGCAATTTTTTTTGGGGGGTGTGTGCTTTATAACTCCTTCATCTGCTAAATTTGGGTCTAAATAGAGATAATGATCTGTGGGAGCAACAGCATGAAAGACAGAAAGGATGGTGTTAATGCTAAGGATGCTGTACTTCAGAGGCATATGTCTGCTTCTAGTGAGAAACTTTTCCTTGAGAAAGTGCTGTTCCTCTGAGAAGGACAGGAGGATTTCTTATACACTGCAAACTTGCAGAGGGAAAGGGATGCTTCTGCATACACCCCATAAAACTTCATGTTGCTCAGCTCCTTTAGTGTATTGTTGGTTTCTCACAGCTTTAACACTGCATTTTCAATTCTCTAAATAGATGAAAGTCCTCAAAAGCACCCCAGCAGCAGGTGTAGTATTGTAGGATGTGGCCTGTGCTTTGCTAGTGTGTGTCCTTGTAGATTAGTGTGGCTTTCGCTTGAAGCTCACAGCTAAACTGTACAGTGTAATGTGAAGAGTGCTCTCTAAGACAGTAGAAAAAAATAACAAAGAGGCAACAAAAGAGCTTTGATTTGAACCTAAGGTGTTAATTTTATGCAGGCATATAAGTGTTATGCTCATGAGAAGGTGATAAAAATACCTTAGAGGTTGGTCAGCAAAATCACTGAAAATCCTTAGCTTGTGTTGCTAGGAGTGCTGCTTTGTCTCAGCTGTATGAATATCACTGAAGAAACTTAAGGATGGTGTCGTGGGTCTATCTGGTTAGGCTTTTATTTTTTATTTTTTTTTAATAAGAGGAAGATTGGCTTCTGTTGGAAGCCAATCTGGAAGTTTCCCTCCATCCTATAGAGCAGAGCCAATGAGGGTCAGCTCCCAGGAAAACTTCCTGATTTTGAACCATTAAGTTATGCCCCTGCGTGAAAACATATTTAAGAAGTTGTGGCGCAGTTAGAAATTGGCAGCCATGGGTTAACAACATCACAACGCAGATATCAAGGTCAGTGCAGGAGGAGAGGAGGAGAAGGAGGGGGAGGGACCCCACGGATCAGGGAGAGGACTTAAAACTATNTCCCCGAACCATTGGGGGAAGGGAAGGGCATGGACAGACCAAGGGGTAGTGGTGAAAAAGTGTTTCTAACCTGTTTCTATTTCTTAGTTTTAGTTTTTAGTTTGTTAGTAATAAATTTAAGCATTATTCTAAGTTCTGCTTTGCCCGTGGTATTAATCAAAGCTCCTCTTTCGGTTGTTAGCTCTAGCCATAAATTCCTAGCTGGGTTTTTTTTTTTCCCTTCCCTCTGGAAGGCGAAAGGCGGGGTGGGAAGGAGTTTTGCTGGACACCAGGTGTTTACCCATGGTCAAACCACCACAGATGGTGAAGAGATGCTGTGTTGAGAGGCAAAAACGCTGTACTTTGAAACCATGTTCAGGTGGATGCATTTGGCTGAAAACTGTATCTTTTGGGCTGTGAGGGCAGTGGGGTTGCTCCTGAACTGTGAGTGACAGGGTCTCAGGCTGCACACTGAAAAGTGGAAGGCTGCTTGAGCCCTTGGACAACACCAGGGATGCTGCAAGCTCAAAGACTAAAATCTGAAGAAAGAGATACAGACAGGGCTTTAGGATGTAGCCTGAGGAGGAAGAATTAATGTAAAACTCAGGTATGTTTTCAAAGAAATTCCCAAATGAAAAAGCCCCTCACATTTTCAAAATTAATATCTTCCAGTGAAAAACAAAGTCTGCAAAAGCTAGTTTGTTTCAGTGTCCCTTAAATGGCAGATATGCTCTGGATGGAGAAAAGGAGGGAGGCTGCAAGGACAGTGACAAGATGACTCTCCTCTTTTCTTCTAGTGATTTTTAAAAATAATATTGATTCTGAACTACTGAGAATGTTCTCTAAGGAAGCCTACTATGAAGGGAGCTCT
>WBMV01000075.1:95633-134823 GCA_013396655.1 Campylorhamphus procurvoides
GCAGTCTGTCACTAGTGTGTGGTGAGCAGGCCATCAGAGGCTCTTCTGTGCCAGCTGCTGTAGAGAGATATTCAGGTTTCTGCACCAGCCGATGCAAGTTATGTTTCTGGAGCAAGGTTTTTTACATTGTTCACTCACTGAAGCTGGAATTTAGTGGGACTGCCTCTGGTTGCTTGCTGTGCCAGAGACAGCAACCCCTGTGCAAGCATGTGTATGTGCATATATATTTTTCTGTGTGTATTTATGTAGATGTATATATGCATACTTTTATGAAAAGACAGACATAAAATACATATTCAAAAAAAAAAAAAGGCTTTTTTTCTTTCCTGAATCACAGGTAATTATGTTGTTGTACCTTTCAAAAGGAAAGTATGTACAGTTCACGTGTTTCTCTTTGACCTCTGCTTAAGGACAGAGTTCCTCTCAACACATAAGTAGGTGCTTTCATGAATACAAGGTGCATATTAATGACTTCTGGCCAATTTCTTCCCATTTTATTGGCATGGTTATTGGAAAATTTAGTAGTACTCTGCTCAGATATGAATGAACTTGCCCTTTCCAGTTTTTCTGTACTTCTACTGGCTTTATTTTGACATTGCTTTGATTTGATCTTTGCGATCTGCTTTTGATGCTTCCCAGAGCTCTCCATGGGAATATTTGAAGGCATATGTTAAAAAGAGAAGAATGAAGAGTGTTAATTCAGTCACATCACCCTGTTTCTAACAGCAGCATTTGGTCCAGTCACTAAGCTGAGCATGTCCTTCTGGGTTGTTCGGGTCCAGTACAGCTTGGTCCAGCAGGGAGAGCTTGGGACTTTTGCTGCTCTCCCATCCATCCTTTCAGGATTCAAAAGTAACACTCTGCCAGGGCTAGAACATGGACATAACATGCACTGCATAAAATGTGAGGAGGTTTTCTCGCAGTTGGGAGATCAACATTCATGATCTGCTCCTTTGTGCTTTTGCTGGTCTTGCATGATCTATATCCACAGTGCTTTGCCTCTGCTCTTAGGGTGTCAAAAATATTCAGTTATTTCTTTTCCTTCTTTCTTCACATCTGCTTTCACTGTGTCCCACATAGCAGAGACCTCCTTCCCTGTGTCTTTAAAAGAAAACATTTCTTTCATGAAGTCTTTATCTTTTTAGATGATAAAAGTAAATCTCCCACCACCTTCAAAAGGTTGTCTTTACCTGGCACAATATCTGTAAGCTGCTGTTGCTGGCTATATCCTCTATTCCTAACTGGTGCTTTCCTGACACAGTGTTTTTTCCTGCCAGTCACACAATGATAGTTTAATGTAAAGTCTTGTGGGTCTCGTTGATGTGAGCAGGCTTTATGTGTAATTTAGCTGAAGAGAAATTGGTGATTCAACTTGTAAATTACAGCAACAGCATCTAAAAAAAGTACAGTGGCTCTTTCAACTCTATTTGATCTGATGATTTCATAGTGCTGGAGATAAGAATCTGGCCAAAAGAAGTTAATTATTCTGAAAATATTCAGAGGAAAACAAAATTGAACCATTGGGTTTTAAGTTCATTGATGCACAAATAAAAAAAGCAGAGTCAAGAAGAATCTATCTGATTATAGTGATACTACACAGGAGAAAAGTAGAAGGGGAAAATCAATATATTAGAACTGAAGCTTTTGTAGATTGTGTCCTGTTAAAAGCCCAGGCTGTTTGTCAGAACATGAAACTTAAACCTCAGTATGAATGTGAGTAGTTCTGTTCATGGAGATGTAACTACAGATTGCAATTGATCTGCTGCGAATAGGGCAGCTAAATGATTTTCCAGGCAAATGTTTCACAGACCTGTCTGTGAATACTGCATAGGAAATAATTTTTCCATAGTCCTTCTGGATTTCTACAGAATAGAATTACCCATTATATCAAGGGTTTGGAGCCCCAATTTTGGAGCACTCTTTGCTCTTACAGTTTGTGCTGGCTGTTTGCAAGCCCCAAGAGAGTACTGGAGCAAAGAATGGAAGTAGAAAATTAGGATAAATAAATTTTCAGCCTCCAGAACTTGCATATCTGTCTGATTGCAGATTTAGAAACTATTAAAACACATATTTATTAGGAATAAAGTCTATCATATCCCTCTTAGGCAACTGTCAATTGGGAAAATACTAATTACTTGCAATCCTTGAATATGCTGGGTTTTTTTATCAAGTCTGCAGTTGCAGCAACCTCCATGCTCAAAGGAATTCTGCATTTAGCTGCCTCCCTGAGGGACTGTCTGACTTCTGAAAGCTGTCATACTCACATTAATTAGTGAAGGAACAACAAGTACAACAAAATCTTTCTCACTCCATTGCTATATTCAGTGGGAGGCCATTAAAGTGAACAGACCACATCTGCTGGACGTGACCCTTTGCTGGATGACCTCTCCAGCTACTGTCACTTTGATTCATATTTGCCATGGTTTTGTAGGAAGCACACAGCAGGTGGAAATCAGACAGAAAGGAGGGAAAGGATTTTCCATACTTCAGCTTGTGGCCAGGGCAGGCACAATGGCAAAATCAGCCTGACAAAACTGTGCTGCAACACTGGAACCTCACACTGTATAGAAGCATGTGCATCATCAACCCAGGCATATGAGAAAACAAGGTTAGCTGTCATCAAGATGAAGAAAGAAATGGCTTAGGGCAGAAAAACGGCAATGGCTTCCTTTTAACCCATTCCAGGTAGTTGGGAATCTGGGCTGGGTGTGCTGCTTCTGCCCAGAAAAGGGACTGAGCTGTGCAGAGCTTGCGCTATGCAAGTGGCAGCACACCTCTTCCCAAAATTTCTCACAGCCGATGGTAAAAGAACAGGAAGACTAACTCTTCACAAACTCTTTTCACTAATTCTTGCCTTCCAGGGTGCACAGCAACATGATCTTGGTCCAGCTCTGGCCTTTGTTGCTGATGTGACCAGACAAACCTCAAGGCAACTCTGCTGCAAAAACGCAGAGCTGAATTTACAGCACTGGTTCTCTCAGGCGTGGGTTGGGGCAAGTTTGTGTTCTCTGAAAGGGAAAAAAAAAGAAAAGGTGAAGTACAACTCTGTTGTGGTAGGACACAATATGGTGTAATGTTAAGACTTCTATCAATCTAACTGCTGGTCAGAGGCCGATGGAGACGTCTTCACAGTTCCTAGGCCATTAAGTTAATCAGACAGGCTAAATCTGCTTATTATTATGAGTATTTTTCATTGTTGAAGTGTCCAAAGCACTTGGCAATGCCTTTTGCAATTCTGCCTCACTGGCATGAGTACAGCAGCCTCAATGAAAGTGTGTAGCCAAGGAAAACAGGGCCGTGTTTGCTTTCAGACTGTCTGGAGATACCCTATATTGTACTCCAGTGTGAAACAGGGCAATGAGGTCTATCATTGCCAGCAAATACAACCCACCCACTTAATATCAGGAACATTTGGGTCAGTGGTCAAATAAGCCAAAGGAAAACACTTGGGATTATGGGATCCTATTTAGGCAGTTAGGCCCAGGCAGGGTGATCAGTCCCTATATCTTCTCTCTGTAGGAAAGATAGGCATTCACTTAAGGTATATGGCTTTCCTGCTTATCTAGAATTAAGGTACGACTACAATGTGTCAGTCAAACAAAGTAATGCTTACCCTGGGATCCAACAGAAAATTGGTTTCTTCTGGATGGTGACCAGATTAAAGTGTTTCTGATGGAGCTTCTGTACTGACTTTTGGATAACACAGCACTAACTAACCCAGAAAGAAAAGGGAATGAGAAGAGACAGCAGTCTGGAAGGTTTGTTTTTATTGACAGAAACGTCCTGTATACAGATTAGTTTTCTTCTCAAATCCTTTATAAGCAACCTTTTCTACTTTACTGCTGAATGTGTAGGCAAATAGATAACTTGAGTATTAGATAACACGTAACTTGATTAGGGAAGCAACCTTCATGTTTCTTTAGCAATGCCAACAAAATCATACCAAAGCAAGACAACACCCACTTTCACACTCAGTTTTTGCCTTCTGAAGAACGCCAGCTGTGTATCCTTGAGGGCAGCAATGTGAAAAGGAAGGAATTTTCATCTTTCATAGGATTTTCCCTCCTCAGAAGCTGGTTGCTCAGGTCTCTGCTTCCCCCAGCCCCAGAGTAGAGGCTGCCCTATGTACTTGTGGGTTTTATGTGGTGTGCTTTGAGATTGACTGAAAAGGCTCATTAACCCTGCTGTAATCTATAAATCTCATGCAGCTCAGCAGAACAGAATAAAGCTTGTGATTCTCCTGGACTGATGTATTTGGCAGACAAGCAGGGCAGCTGACAACGAGCCAGTTTGGGGGTTTTGTCTCTTACTATCTTGGTTTGTTAAGTCCAAAAATCTGATCAGACAAACATCTTCATTAGCTATTGCTAATGGTAAAAACAGGAGTCAAGCTTAATATGGTGAGCAGTCAACGTAGTTTATGAAGCAGCTCATTTGAAATATGAAGTCTTTTCCAGCAGTATTTTTGTCCTAAGAGGGGAAATACTCAAAGACATTCACATTTAATTGATCTTTATGTCCTTTAAAAAGACAGCAAGACCAGATAAAACCATGTTTTATCAGTTCTTTTCTTTTCCTTTCTGGCATCTGTGTCCCTCATCATCAGGAGACTGGCACAGCATTTTTGCAGTGCTGTGTATCTGTGCAAATCCTGCTTTTTACTCCTGTCTCTAAGTAGGAAGCTCAGCAACAGATCTTGAACTTAAATTATTGTTACTTTATATATGTCACTTTATCTTTGTGTATTTCTAGTCTAACTACCTCTATGACTAAATTAAATGAAAAACATGTTTATCATAAAATACAGCTCACCACCTGCTTTTCTAACTAACTCCTTGCCTACAGTAAAACACAGCAGCTGTATGAAAAAATTAGCTTGAGGAGGTAGACATTTATCATTTGAACTAAAAAGGGGACCCATTAGCTGTGATCAGCAGAGTGGTATAGCTGCTGAGAGCAGGCAAGACAGAGACAAAAGATCAAAGAAAAAGTCAGAATACAGCACTTTGCAATTGGAAATTTGTTGGTGGTTGTGAGGATTGTGAAGTAGTCTTATTGAGTTCAGTGATGAGGGTTTCATTGAACTTGATGAAAACAAGGTCTAGACAACAAGGACAAGAAGCAAGCAATAGTACAAAAGTGGTTAAAATCAGCTTTAAAACATATATGAAACCAACAAGATCAAAATTTACTCTGAAATAGTTGCTCCTTGATGACAGAACTGTGATGTTCAGTGTCCTCACCATGGCAGAGAAGAGAAGCTGTGTACTCACCAGCAGCAGCCATCAGTCCCACGGGTGTGAGGGCAGCACCCACGAGTGCCTTGCCCTGATGTGCTGCCAGCATGGCAAGCCATGGTACCAGCACTGCAAGGTGCACCACATCCCAAGAGCAAGGCACTCCAGATACTTGGCTGCAAAGCTCCTCCATCCCCTACCTCATTTCAGGTACCAACATTTATAGACCAGCCAGAGACAGAACTGCATCAATGGAGAAATTCCCTCTGAAGGTGGATGAAGGCTCTTCCCTCAGCTCTTCACACCATGAGTTTGAGAAGGGGATGGTGCTGATGCCAGGCAAGCCAGGGCTTGAGCCAAAGATTGACTAAGACTGTGCTTCTCCTAAGGTGTAGCACACAAAGTACAGATGCACAAAGCCACAGATGTTTATTGTTTGTGTATAAGGAGTCATATCTGAATCCTAGTGAAGAAATGATCCGTTGAGGTCAAGAGTATATTGTCAATGTTGCCTTTACAAGCAATATTTATGTTCATCTGGGCCTTTGCCAAAGCATGCTTTAAGCTAGTGGAAACCTTGCTTTGCTAAGTTGCCATCAATATGCACGAGTCATTTTAGTAGTAGAGGTTAAATGTACTCCTCTTTGAAAGTCATGTTTATATTGAGGTGCTGCAGCTCTTCACAATGGGTTGGAAAATTCTCTCTAATCTAGATGAAACACCTTTCTACTTTCTTCCATTCATCTGATATTCACCTGGCATTTCTCAGAGCTCTAGACTGGGAATTTTTAATTTCAAGTTCCAAATATGAAACCTCAAATGCGCATTTTAGGAGGTCAAAGTCAACTAGCTTCTTTTTGTTGTTGTTGAACCAAGACACCAGAAACAAGAAGGGATAATTTACCATTTAGTTTTCTTGGTGAAACACTAGTTGCTGGATAAGCCTCTGGGAGGGATTGGGTAAAGAGAAAGGTGAAACCAGTGTCTGGGAGACAGTATTAATTTTAGGAGGTGACTAGTAAAGGAAACTAGAGAAGGGTTGATACAAAGTAATAATGGGAGATATGGATAAAGCTTTGTGGTCTATATATAATGCTTTTTGCTCTTAAAAACACAGATGTAAGATGTCATCATGCCTGCTTTTTAGTGTAAATAAAAGTAGACAAGGATAGTGCTTGTGAATCTTGAATAGTGAATTGCCTTACCTTACAGTTGTGGGTTTTTTTTTAAAAAAAAACTCAAAACCAATCAAACTCCAAACCTGCAGTGTCGTTGTGGTTTAACCCCAGTCAAAATTCTTTTTTGTGAAGAAAATTAACTCTACTCTAGCCAAACCCAGCACAAGTGTGTTGTGCTTCTTATTACCAGACTTTTAAAGAAATTATTATTACTTCAGCTATGACCTTTTCAGCCTCAAAGCCACTATTTTTCTCTGTTTTGTAATGCCATTTATGTTTTCTTTATCCCACCTTTTAGTTTCCTCTGAAATGAAATAAAACTAACATGCTTGAAAGCTACTCCCACTTCAAGTAGTGAAACGTCCATGCAGACTAAGCACACAGTTGTGGCACAGCTTTGGCTTTTGTGTCTCTTGTATCCCACAGGTCCACTCCCCATCCCAGTGCATGCAGGCAACATTAGTCTGTGCTATTGAAACCTGTTGCATTCTGTCCCACAGCTGACTGCCAGTGACTGCCATTTTCCCTCCATGGGCAAAATTAGGTGATGTTATTCCACAGGATGTTTTTCCTCTCAATCATTTCTATCTGCTGTGTCATGTGCCAGACGTGAATAGATGAGAAGAATAATTTTACACTTATGTAGCATGTTGTGAGGGAAACGCATATGGTCCTTTTGAGGGGTTTGCTCTCTTATGTAACACTGTGCTATGTACTGTAAACACACAGGTTGTTTTTGATGTTATTAGTAGCTAAGCTCTGTGTTCTGACGGATCAAATCCTTCTTAAACATCTGCAGAAGCAATGCGTAAATTGTTAAATATTTGTGTTTCCAAGTGTCTTTCCAAATGTACTCAATATCTCAACTGTCTTGTCACATTGTTGGTATTTGCCTTTCATTGGACTCAGCAGAATATATTTGGTCCAGACTTACAGCAGATTAATATTAAAGCATCTTTGTGCCAACACAGTGATTTGCTGACTTTATAAATTATTAAGGCATCTGGGTGCAGGAATATATTTCAGAGAAAGCTTTACAAGCCTTTGGCATTAGTAGTACTATGACAACAATCAGGGAGCTTTGGTACTTAGAGAAATGCAGCTTGCTTGGGGAATTGCAGAGAGCAGAAGCTCTGAAGGATGTATAGGAATGGAGTAGGGAAATGATGTGAAGTTTCCAGATCTGTGTACCAATACTTGCAGAGTGCTAATAGAGAGTAGTTCATGAAACTTTTGGGAGAGAGGGTTGCTGTTTCCAGCCCCTTGGCCCCTGGTGGGGACCGGCTCACCGGAACCTTCTGCCATGCCCACCTGCCTTGGGGCTGTGTGGTCCCTGTCTGGAGAGCAGGCAGGACTAAGACAAGCTGGGAGCCTCCAGACGCTGATGAGATGAGGGGGTGTTCCTGAAGAATGGAGATATGGAAGGTAAGGAAGGAGACACAGCAGCATCCAGGGGAGGTGACGCGAGTGGTACAAGATTTTCTGATATTTAAACTGCAGTTTGCAGCGGACATCTGTGGAAGAACGAGCCACTGGCGGTATCTTAGCAGGAGTTAGACCCTTCAACAGAGAACAGCTGTTCTCGGAAGATTGGGATTTAAATCATCATGGAGCAACCCAAGCCAGGCAGCAACCTGCTGCTGGCCTGGCAGCAGTTCTACTTTTGCAGTGTCTTCCAAGCCAATTTTCATCCACTGGGGTCCTGTGCCAGGTGTTGTAAATGCCAAAAAAGACCCAGCAGTACATCTTCATCTGAGCTGTGGCTAAGCCTTCCTGTAACTTAAAACTGTTTTGTCTGATAAGGTGTATAAAGGGAATTATAGACACCTGAGCAAAACCTGATACAAGTCCTAAGAATCAGATTCTGAAGTAGAAAATATTAAACATTCTGTTTTCTGTTTCATATTTTGAAACATGATCCCATTAGTATATTGATAAATGCCACATTAGATATTGAATTTCAATAGTAAATTTTTAATTTTATCTACATTAACTATGGAAGTTATTTGCAAAGTTGCATTTCCATCTTGCTGTCATACAATTAGGCTATGTTTTGGAATTATGCATTGTCAGAGTTTTCAAACTGAATCTGGAATTTCTTCCAAAGAGGTTCGGAGCCAACGCCCTGGGGTGGTAGAGATGGCTAATAAAGGAGACAAAAGACATGCATATGCAGACACTAACGACTCTGGCTAGGTCCTTTGTTGGGATCTTTTCCCCTAGCAGGGGAGAGAGGGGGTTGGTGTTTTTCTCTGGTTTTTCTGCGCAGGTCAGAGAGCTCAGGCTGTCGTCGGAGCAAGAAGGGGAGAGAGAGAGAGACACTGGAGATCCCAGCATCACTGGATACTGGATTTTGTGTCCTTTTTCTTCCTTTTCCAACTCGACTGTGCTCAGCCGTGGGTGATTATAATTACTACAAAGCTTTCCATAAGAAAAACAGAAGCTAGCCTGGGAACTATTTATCATCTCGCCAGAGGGGAGACCCCGGCCGGCCGGCCGGGCGCGACACCGCCACCTGCTGTCCGTAAATATAAACTGCACCCTGAGAGGGAGAGCGAGGCAGCGGAGGTGCCACAGCGCCACCTGCTGTCCGTGGATATAATTGCAGTCCCCCTTTTGGGGACCAGCCAAAAGGACCTTTTTTGACTGTTTTGCCTTGTTATTTGAGGGGTGGAGTGGTTTTGTTGCAGACTGTTCTGTTGTTGTTTGGTTCTTCTCTGAATATATATATAGTTGTGGTTAAGAACTGTTATCCTTTTATATATATTTTTTTTTTCTTTCCCTAATTAAAATTCTGTTTTTCGTAAATTTAAAGGAGAGAGATTATTTCTTGGCCAGCATAATATCTTAGTTCTCTCTTGAACTAAGACATGCATGCAGTCAAAAAATAAATTAATGCAATAGAAAAGGAAGAGATTTTTCCTTTCTATATTTAAAAAATGTTAGATGAGATTTTCATAGTAGCAGCAGAATACCAGGAAGCTAGGAAAACAATATAACAGGGAGAGTGTGCCTATTCACAGAAGGGTTAGGAAAAAAAGGAGGAAGGAATGCAAGTGAGAGATGATATGTAATCAGACAAAAAAACCCCACAAAAATGGAAAGCCAGCCAACTGCAGAGAGGATGTTTTGTTCTTTAGAGAGAAATATCTCAGTTTAAGTACTAGCCAGAGAATTGTGGAAATCCCTCTGAACTGTTTACTGTGGCAGGCTTGCCATTTGAAGAAGGAGACATGCATGCCTTTTTATAGTAAGACTGTTTTAGTACATCCTTTTTGTTTCTCATTTCCTCAGAGGTGATATTGGAAGGGACTTCATTATTCATCTGTTTTAACAAATGCTCTACTTGTCTTGAGTCCAGAAGGCAACTACTGGCTCAGTGTAGATCATCCCTACTATTAAGAGGTGCATTTCGTGGCTAACATTAAAAGATAAGGTTCCTAGGTCTATTCTCCATTTCTTTATGACTTAATTAAAGCCTGTTGAAGTCACTGAGGTCCTATGACATCAATAGAAATACAAATTACAGGTCAGGAAGGTTATGGAACAGATAGTCCTGGAAACCATTTCCAAGCACGTGAAGAACAAGAAAGTCACCAAAAGTAAACAGCATGGATTCACCAAAGGAGTATTCACAAATTGAAACACAGGAGTTTCTGTCTGAATGTTAGAAAAGATGTTTTTCCTCTGACTTCACTCCTGAGAGTGACTGAATACTGCCACAGGTTGCCCAGAAAGGTTGTGTAGTCTCTGTCCTTGGAAATACTCAAAAGGCATCTGGATGTAGTCCCGAGCTACTGTCTGTAGGTGGCCCTGCTTGAGCAAGGGGGCTGGACAAGGTGACCTCAAAAGGTCCCTCCTAATCCCAGCCATGCCATGATTCTGTAAATCATGGTACAAGTCGTCATAGGCAAGTGACAACATGTAAGTGTCTCAACATATTTATTTTTAAAATAAATGTTACCCATTTTGCAGAAGTACTGTATTATTGCACTGGTGATGTGTTGTGAGACTAGGAGTACCAAGTTGCTGGTAATCATTTCTGTGACCTTTATTAGCATTAAACCAAGTTCTAAGCCTGAGATTAAAGCCTACTGGCTTTTACACTACTATGCTTCTGTTCCTTTTGGGTCACCTTTGACAAGTGCTAAGCAGTGTTTGGGACTTTATGGGAATCAGCATAGCAGACGTCTGATAGGTATAGTCCTTCTGATGAATTGCCTGACAAATTTGCCTGTGCTTGGGGAGACTGATGGCTCTGGCAGTGTCCTCCTATCTTAGGGTCTTCTGCAGTCTCCCTGAGGACAGAAGGAGGCCCTTGAACCTCTCCCTCTGTTCTCATTAAAGGGGCTGGGACCAGTTTATCACTATGTGAGTGTAACCAAAACTGTGTATTCCACACCCTCTATGTCACTTCTGATGAACTGTTAATAATGTTAATAATGGATTGTTTACACACCTGACACCTCAGGCTGCAAGCTGGGTGTTAAAGAACCCTGTGAGGCACAGGAATGTTCCTGTCTTCACACCAGTGACTCAGCTGTGATAACTCCCCTCCAGGGAGGCATCAGCACCTTCACACCCAGCCTGAGGGGTCGTATCTGCTAATAGGCTATTGGGGACTTGCATAATAGGGGTCTGCAACAACTTATGCCATCAAAGATTGCAAAAATATCCCGTGTCTCACAGGTTTAAATCACCCATTGTGAAATTCCTCATGTGGGGGAAGGGGTGGGTCCTGGGCATTCCCACCTGGACCTGAGCACATATAATCTTTAGGTTTTGGGACTTCTGGTCCACTTATCGGATCCAGAGGAGTACCAGAACTTCAACAGGACTGCAACTGCCACTCTTGACCAGACTGTGACCATCATCTTCACCAAAAGGTTTTGTTTCCTTTTACTTTGCACTCAGGGGAACCACGTGGTGCTCAGCACAGGGGCTAACAAACACTGTTCTGATTGTACACCAGGGTGCCGGGTTACACATCTGCTTTTTGTGGATTAAACTCAATTTTTCTCTGTATCATTGTATTTGTTGTAATCTTTTTATCAAGTTGTAACTTTGACTTGTAACCTCTCTTGAGCTGGGTTCATTTGTCCTGCTGGTTTCCTTTGAAACCAGCACACCTTCCCAATACATTCATTGTTCAGGTCAACATCCTCTGTTGACAGAGGTGGCATGCGCCTTTTGGGAAGCACATCCATAGATGGCCAGGCACAAGGAACTAGGGGACAGATATCTTTTAGAATCCAGTATTTCGGCATTCTTCCATAGGGCAGTAGAAAATAGTAGGTAGTCAGCATTTAAAGACAAGTCAGAGATAAGAAACTGGCTACTCATTACATAGTTAAATTACATACTTAAATGTTTGGGAACTCATTGTTAACCTGACTTTGCTGATGTCAACACTGTTCTAATTCACTGGCCCACAATTTCAGACATGTAGAAATTGCATGCTGAGACAATTTCAGAAGCATTTGGGGGATTTATGACCAGAATATAAGGATGCTGGAAGTCATTAGGGCTTCTGTCCCCAGATCTTTCCACTGGCTTTAAAATTCAGTCCTGAAAGCTGTAAATGGCCAAGGTAAAAGGAATTAGTTTCTTCCATTGTATTAGAAGGTAAGCAACTGTGCCACTGAGAGGGAGAAGCTACACTGATCAGGTGTATGCAGAAACCTCTGAATATTTTGAGGCCCTGGCAGCTGCATTACTGCATATTGCATCTCAGTTCAGTGTTGATTCACTGACACTGTTAATTATTCAAGAGGTTACATGGCCACTGAAGACCATATTTCTTTGATTGCTCTTATAAGTGAATTCCCCAAAGTCATCCTCTCTTGAGACAGAAAAGAAAACGTTACCTGTCTCTTTCCTATGTGTGTTATGGTCAGGTAGACATGAATTGTGAGTAGGGCTCAGACTGGTTATTGTATACCCCTTTAGATGGAGAAGTACAATCTCAGATGAGTGGTTATTGCAGGTAAGATAATCACACATGATCGCTGGCAATATTGAGGAGCTTGGGCCAGTACAGCTGACCCAAAATTATTGCGTTTGATGTGGCAAAGACAAAAGTCACGTTGTCAAAACCACCCACCAAGAGTTTAAAATTCCATGGAGCTTTTATTTTATTTGGAGCTACATTTTCCCCTCTGTTTGTTTTGTAGATAATTTTTATTCATTCTATGTATTTTCTTTAAAAAGTATGTTCAGGAGTAGTTCTTGAGCACAGACAGTAAATAGCTCTGCTTCCTTGCGGCTGGATAAATCCAGTGTGATCACAAGAACCTTTTAACCACAATTCAGTTGAATAAACTTCATAATAAAGTAAGTCATAATAAAACTTCAGGTCCATTTGAAATGGAGATAATAATTACCACAAAATATTTAACAGAACCCTCTCTTTTATAGTCCCTGGAAATGAACAATTTTCACTATCTCATAAGAACTAGTATTTAGACCCTGAGACAAGCTGCCTTCTGTTGACTAGAGATTCATATTTTGAGTACATTAAAAAATTAATTTTGAAACTGCAGAGAAGCAGAAAATGGATCTTTTTACATGAATGTGTAAAAACTTCATAGAACTCTGTCCCTTTTAAACCTTGGACAAAATTAGCATATAGGTTTAGAATAGAGTTAGAAGAGGACTGTTCACAGAGGCAAACAGACTATGTGATGTGGAGGTTTTCAAAAGCACAAGAGAATTCAGGAACATCGTCCCTTTGTGAGGAACTATACACAAAAAGTGTAGACTTGTCTAGATTGAAATATTGAGTAGGGGGTTTATTTTACTTTATATTTTGGCATGCTTATTCCAGTGGAAGCAATTTGCATGGGTGCTGTTAGGACAATAAAAGTCTTGCCTATACAATTTCTGTTATTCCGAAACAGTAACAACCCAAGCAATCTTTTGGCAATATTTTTCCATACAGTTTTTATGCATTTGGAGAGCCTACCAGTGTCTCTACACTAACAAATCTTATCTGGTGTATGTTTTCAATATTTCTAGAGCATTCTCTGCCCCTGTTTTTGGTATCACCTTGTGCCTCTGTGGCATCTAAGTTTCACTCTCAAGATCAAACATTTCACTGAAATAAGTCTTCTATTAAATATAATGATGATTTGCAGCAGCAGCAGCTCTCACATGGATGTGGGGGATGTATAGATAACAAATTGCTGGGGAGCTGCTGAGGTTGGAGCAAGAGAGATGGCCAGGAAAAATCATAGAATCATAGGACGGTTTGGATTGGAGGAGACCCTAAATGGCATCCAATTCCATCCACTCTGCTGTGGAAAGGGCCACCTTTCAAGAGACCAGGTTGTTCATAGCTCCATTCAATGTGGCCTTGAACAACCTCAAGGATGAGTCATCCACCACTACTTCGGACAACCTCTTCCAGGGTCTCAGCACCCTCATAGTAAAGAATTTCTCTCCTAACATCTAATTTCAACCTGCTCTTTTTCAGTTTGAAGCCATCCCCTCCTGTACTGTCACTATGTGCTCTTGTAAGGGCCCCTTTCCATCTTTCTTGTAGGCTCCCTTCAGGTACTGGAAGGCCATGATTACATCATCTCAAAGCCTTCTCCTCTTCAGACTGAACAACCCCAACTGTCTCAGCCTTTCTTCACAGGAGAGGTATTTCATCAGCTTGGTGGCTTCCTCTGGACTTGCTCCAACAGGTCAGTGTCATAATATCTGAGCTTCATTTCTTGCACCTGTCAAATCCCTGCCCTTAAAAATGTCTTTAATATCACAGTGTCTTATCAGGATTTCAGCAGAGATTCCCTACTCATTACTGTCTGGCTCATAATGTTATGTTCCTACTGTATAACTACAATTATAAGAAAAGGAAATATTTTTTAACATATTCCACATAAAATGTAAGATTTTATTTAGATTACATTTAGGCATGCACTCTGCACAGAAAGGCACCTTAGGATTTTCAAAAAAATTTTGGAGTGTCATTAATTTAAACAGATAGCAAAAGAGGTCACTCCCTGCTGTCCTAATTAAAGTTCCAGACGGGACAACTGTGTGAAACCTCAGTCATGTGGGAGGACCCCCCAACAGCCCCCAAACCACAAAGCAGGCATAAATATTCCTTTTGTTATTGTTTTATATCACAATTTTTTAAGCTATTCTTCTTGTGACTAGGAGATACCAGAAAGGCTTTTGGTCTTGAACCTGTTGGTGAGCAATAGAGCTTTTTGTTTATTTGGTCTGTTTGCTGACATGTTTGAATGCTGCCCAGTGGGTGTCCTCCACTGTACCATTCATCATATACCCTTGTCAGACTGGGCATCTAAATTTCCTTGATACAAGAGAAGCTGTCCAGACCAAGCCATCCCTCTTCCTTTGTTTTGCACAGTATCTCTTCACAGGGACTAAATAGATGGCCAGGAAGTCTAATGGGAAACTGTAAAAGCTATTAGATTGTAAGCCAATATCTGATAACAGGGACAGCAATAGATTATTTATCATCCATTGGTTTCAGACTATGCTTGTGGGCATTGTCTTGGCATTGATCTTACTATGCAGTTGCAAAATGCATTAGCAAAAGCCCTGTTGTTTAAACATTCATTACAGTGAAATGAAACATTTCATCAATTAATGTGGACAGTGGTCAAAGCATTTCTTTGAAAAGAGCCTTGAACAGCCCCAGACCAATTCCTTTCTGGAGGAAGAGGCTTGGCCGAGAATGGCCAGATAGGTTTGCATTAGCTGGACAATGAAAGCTCAGAGCATAACACCACCCTCTGACAGCACTTGTGTCACGTCTCTTTAAGCTGCCTTTATCAGCATGTGTGACCTTTTCAGGTTTTCTGCTCTGGTAGAGAAAAATGCATTTCAATTCTGAACACAGAATCAACTAATCTGCTGGAAAATTTTATCAGGACATTATGACCTCTCATGTATTTCACGAGAAACCAGTACAGGGCAACTGAATAGCTCAGAAGAATGATTCTTCTAAAAACCTTTCAGATTATTATTATCTTCTAAAAACATCTTAAGATTATTTTGTTTCAAGCTAATAAATTATTTCACTGTCTCTGGATACTGTTCATTCACTTTCAGCCAATCAAACCCTAGCTCCCACATCCAGGAATTTACACACCAATTTAATTTGCTCTAATTAATTTACATTAATTTGTCTCTTTCTATTGTGGTGCTTTGTGAGAAAGACTTTTGTCTCTGATAAAATTAAGAACACTTATTTCTGCAACTTATTTTTGCAAAGATTTGTAACATTCCTTATTGCATATTTATTGAAGTGTCTTAAACAATTCTTAGTTGTACCACACAACTAACTAAATTTGATGGGCTGCTCCCTGGTGAAAACTGAGAGGTATTCTAGACCAGACAGATACCACAATATATTTGGTTTTGACACCTCCTTGCTGTCTTATAGCTGAATATTATCTATTGTATGTCATAATAGTAGGATTTCTGCTGTCCCCTAGTGGCTAGTTTGTTTTCTGAGTGCAGTAGGTTCATTACCATTTCTGACATTCTATCAGAAATTATAAACTGGCTTGTGGTTTGATTTACAACAGAGAAAGCACACAAACTTAAAAAACTCAGTTAAAAATTATTTCCACCATGAAAGCTGACCACCCAATAAAAGCCCTACTAGCATGTAGCTCTAACTTTCCAGGAACATGTCAGAGACTGTGTGGTACCCTTTCACACAAACTTGCAATGAAAGATGAGAGCAATGAAACTCATAAACAGCTAGAGAAGCAGATTTTGTTTTTATTGAAGAAAACATGTAGTGATGTTTTGATGCTGTGCTGAATTTGCTTAACTCCTTAAGTGAATAAGATACAACAGACAATGTTTTGAGAAGGCATGAGCAGCACAGAGAGACTCCCTCTTCCCTGCATCCTGGTGTCAAACTGAGCTTGTGCACTCAGACCCAATCACTTTCTGGGTCAGAGGAAAGTGGAACAGATGGCAGCATTGCCTGACGTGCAGCAATATGAAGGCTGCAATAACTTCACGAGATGAGATTAAAAGGAGTTTTATGAGTGAACCTTGTGTGACATTACTGGTCCCATTAAGATCAAGGTTCTACCTGGCTTCTGTAGCCTAAGGATGGGGATAATATTTGAAGCTTGTAAAGAAACTGCAGAATAGAAATGATTGTTGAAATGTAGTTCATGCATTAAAACTCATTTAAAATTGCTTGCGTAGACTAACCATGTCTTTCTATAAGCCTCTATAGAATGAACAAATCCAAGAAGAGCATAGCGTGGTGCTCCTGTCTCAGCAAGTTTTGCATCTATCAGTTAATTACAAGGTGTGGAAAACTTCTGGGGTGGAAGACAGTTTTGGCCTTGAAAGGATGAAGCTGTGAGTATGGGAAAGCAGAGGAAAAACATTTGGCCTTGTTCTAGGCATGGGAAAGTAGAAGAAAGGAGAAAAACAACTGAGAAAAACAAGTGTGAATAACAAGATGTATTTTGAGTCTTACCAGCATGAGGAGAGATATGAACTACCTATCAGAAGATGGTGTAAGACTCGTGGACAGACGTGCTTGGCTAATAGAGTGTGACAACAAGGATAAAGAAAACTCTTCTGCTTAAACACTTTTTTGATACTTCTACTCTGTGTAAGCATGTTTTAAGGGTCCTCAGACATGTATTAGGGGTTCTGGCCTACAGAGAGCATCCTTAATCCTCTTCTATAATTCTTCCAGTTGTGGAATATTTTGCATGACTTTATATATGCTGTGTTGGAGCTTCACGTTATGGGAGGAATTCTGTGGCAACATTCTGTATTAATCTGGATCTTGGAGCCAGTAGTCTGGGCTTCTTGTGAGCTCTGCTCTGAGAAGCTTCAAGTACAGTCAGTGTTGCCTAACCTCAGCATTTCAGTGCAAGTGTGCTAAGGAAGACTAACAGGATTTTGAGTGCCTTTCAGAGTGCACCTCATTCCAGGCCAAGAAAAGACCTATTAGCTCAGATTCAGAACCAGACTCACACTGCCCACCCATTAGTATAATGGTTCTACACCAGGTACATTAGCCTGTGTCCAAAATTTGGAACAAGAGTAGGAGGGTGTGCTTGTTTTTCTCAACCACTTTGATCAGAGTAAAATGTGCTTTGGGCAGTGAGCATGTATTGGTAGAAAGATGTTTGGTTTGTGAAAGCATATGAAGACTCTGGCTGGCAGCACAGCAGAGGGAGCTCACTGAGCAAGGACAGAATATGAAAACAGTTTTGCAGCTGTCGCTATTTGTTTGGAGCATAAGGAGCATGGCATATGAGGAGAGGGTAAGACACTTAGATCTGTTTAGCCTGAAGAAGAGAAGGTGAAGAACAGACCTTTTTTCTCTCTTCAGCTACACAATGGGACACTATGGAGGATAGAGAGAGACAGATATTTCTTGGAGGTACACAGTGATGAGCCAAGAAGAAATGGACACAATTTAGGTACAGGAAACTCTTATTGGGTGTAATGAAGAAATTTTCATTATGAGTGAACAGGTTGTAACAGGTTGTCAAAAAAGGTTTTAGTCTCCATCCTTGGAGATAGTAACTTAAAAACACCTTGCATAGCATGATCCGCTTAAAGATGCTTTGAGCAGGTATTGGACTAGATGACTCTTACTGGTCCCTTCCAACCAAAATTTTTCCTTTTACACTATATTTTGCTGTTTCTTTAGCTACTCAGAATTTCTGGGTTTGGTTTTGAGTCTCTATGTGCAAACCCTGACTTAAGGAGCAAATAAACAGAGTGCTGTCAGGGCACAATAAAGATAACAATTGAAAATACAGATTTTTATTTTTTTTTGAGTAGTGTGGCTGACTCTGGTTTGATTCAGGTGCCCAAGTATTCAACATACAGTTGGGTTGGAAGAGTAGTGGATTTCTTGAATGAAGCTTTTTTGTATCTATTTTCTTGTATGCAAATCTGCAGCTCATCAAACTATTTCCACTGGAAAAGTATTTCCACTGGAAAAGTAAAGTATTAGCTAGAATTTTCAAAGGAACTTAATTACACTGAAGTTCAATAGAAGTTGCACCTGAAACTCTTTGACTCTTCAGTGAAAACAGGGTCAGTTTCACAAAGATGTTCAAACCAAAAGAGTAGTATCTGCCATAAAGAGCAGGTATCTCCAGATCTCCAACATCAATGGATATCCTTATTTTAATAGAAGCCCTATTTACCTATTAGGTCAATATATAAATTGGTGTAAATTGGCAGAAAATTCTCAGTAGGGCGGGAAGACATGGGGGACATAATTTGGGCAGGCACTGTGTCTTTCCAGTACGTCCACACTGCCCAGGTGCAGAGCAAACAGAGAACTTTGTGCAAGTGCAGTTTTCCCTTTAATGGTGTGCATTGCACTTGCTTGCCTATGAATGTTACATATAATATTTAACAGAGTCCACTGTGAGGGTTTTTTTCATACATTTTCCATTTTTGCAGAGGTTCTTTGATAGAGACACTATTTAATTTCTTCTGTTAATTCTTAGTATCATAAATTAATGAACTTCATGCAGGGTGGCTATAGTGTTTTCCATCTGCTAGCCACATCAATAATAAACTCATTTTACTTTGATTTCCTTATATTAGCACAGGAAAAAAATACCCAAAAGCTTTGCTCACCTATCCACTCCTCTGTTGTTGATACACAGCCAAATGCAGTCCTTATTTTTAAGTCAATGGAGCAACTATGTAGATGAATTTAAGCATATTGAACCAATCACACACAACAATCTCTTACTTTGTTTGCACATCCAAGAATGGTGTAAGGAGCAATGGAACGGTATAACATATGCTTCTGTATTTTTTTTTTCAGTAAGTCTTCAACCAACCAGGGAAGCAATTCTTTTACAACACTATAACCCAACACAGCTAATATATTCATAATGGACTTTTATGATCCACTCTTGCATCCCCAATGACTCATTTTCAGAGCTTAATGCAATACTCCAAAAGTTGAAAAATGTAATTCAGAGCAGCCTCCTGGTCCAAGAGACCATTGAGTCACTAATTCACTCTTTATAGGTTCTTGTTGTAGATAAGGCAGTTTTTTTGCAGACAAGACTTTCTTGGTAAGTAAAACAGCAACCAGCTAAATACCCCAATTCTTTAACTGAAATAATCAGGGAAGTATTTGACCACAACTGCAACAGGCCTGAAATATATTTTAAAACTGAAGTTTATGTTTTAATATTCTCCCAGAGCAAAGAGGCTTTTCTAAACTAGTGCCAAAAACAGTCAAGAAGGGCTTGTCTAACAAGAAGGACAAATTAAAACACACCTTAACTAAAACCTGTTTGATCCTTCACGTGCTTTTATAGTTAGGGGAACAGAAGCCAAGAATGTGTTCAAAAGAACAGCAGCAAAAAAATGTAATGAATATAACAAAAAAGTGAACATGAGGACACCAGACCATGTATTTGTTTCTTTACTCCAAAAATGCTCAGCTATGAGGCACTAAACATCCATAAACTACATGTGCATATTGAGGAGTTTGTTCTATAGCTTGGCTCTGGTGAAATCTCCTCTCCCAAAAAAAAAAGATAATTTAACCTGTTTTAAGTACAGTTGTGAATCAAATGGCTCAGACTTCTTGTAAAAACTGAAAGATGTTGGTATTTGATAGCTGTGAAGTTAAAATCTATAGTTCTCTTTAAACAAAAATAATGAATATGATTTTTCATCTTTAGGTGAGACTACATACAGCTCATCCTTCAGAACCAGAATGCTACCGTCAAGAGAACCTCCCAGGGCTCTGTTCCCCACCAAACCCAGAATGTGGGTCCAGTTCTGCTACCTCATTTACTTGGGCAGTTCAGTAACTTTGGTAGGATTGGTACATTACCCAAGAAATTTTGCAATCCTAAGGTAAACATTATTTCCCTTTTTACAGCTGAAAGACCAAGTCTCAGAGAGATCAGAAGGTTTAGACAGTGCCATCCAAAGTCCACCTGCCTCTTTGTCTGCTGTCTGAGCCTGCCAGAGTCAGGGATTTTGACACTGAAATTCCTTTGATGCCTGAAGGATTTATCCCAAGCACATTTAGAGGCTCTTGGTTCCTACTGCTGCATGGATCATCTGGCAGCTGAAGCCTATGCCTGACAGGATTCACAAACCTGCTGTTTCCTCACCCTGCCTTTTTAAGGACCACTTTTATGTGTGCCCAGAGACCTACTGCATTGGCCTCCATGTAAAATGCAGGTCCTTCCTGCTGGAGCAACGAGTGAGGCAAGACCTTTGTCTTCTCCATGGCTTCAGATAGGAAGTTTGGTCTCACTTCCTGTATGTGTGAGGCAGATTTCATCTAACCACCAAGTCACATTCACTGATTTGAAGGACAAGCCATCAAAATGACCTAGGTCTCCACATGAAGCTATGCTGCTAGTGAAAAATAAAGATGTAGAGGTATAAAGGTTGAGAACTATATTTGTGAATGAGCATCCATGTTCCAAAGCCTACCTGTGCAGTTTTGGTAACTGAGTCATTAATTTCCAGTTGATTTTCCTAACCTCTGTCACAACTGTTGCTTGACTTATAACCAAATACAAACCCAACTTTTCTGCTGAAAAACATACTGTAGTAGGTGTCTGGGACACTTTGGAGACAGATGTGGTTGAGTATCTCAAGCAAAAATGAGAATAGGATTTGAGTCTCCTGTGACTTCTCTAAGCAATAGCCATTTGGCACTGAAAGGGAGAACACCCTGGTCCCCAGAGCTGTGTTGGATGCCCAGAAGAGACCTATAACACAGTGTAGCTGTTGAAGGCTTAATGCGGTCAAGATTTTGAGAGGCATTCTTTAGCTTGTCATCACCTTTTAAAGTTATTTTCAACAACTCCCTTCCCAGCATTCCACCTTTTACATTTTCCAGTTGAAAGCCATTGACTCCAGTGGGCATTTACATGGGAAATGAAGTGGGACCTGAATAGGAAGTTACAGGCTTAAAATAAGACAGAGGGGCTTGAGTCTGGAGAATAAAAGCAAAAAAAATCCCAAAGAAACAAACAGAAACAAACAAAAAGAACAAACAACAGCAACAAAACCAAACCCACAACAAAACACAAAACAAACCCTTAAGTTTAAGACTCTCTGATGGGCACTGATTCCCTCCAGGTGGGCGTGGGAAGCCTCCTGCACTCACCAGCAGGGGCCTCTGCATTATAGCATCTCTCCAGGAGATTTTGGCAGTATGGACCCTTCAACATGCAGTCTTGCAATTCAGGAATCCAATCAAATAGATGGTTATTTTAATTATAAATGATATAAAGCTGGAACTTAGCAGAGAAAGGTAGGCTATCCTCTGACTCTTCCCTGAGAGGCAGCAAAAGGCTTGAGAATAGCACCATCTTCTGGAAATGCCTCATATGGCTTGGCTTTCCTAATTTCACAGAATGCACTTGGTTCCCCCAAAACTACTGTCATTTAAACTAATACTATTAACATATGCCCTCTGCTATCAAATCATTGCTTTGTCAATAATTGAACACCACCCATCATGCATGCTTTTGCTCGTGTATCCCATGTTAATTTTGAACCCAATACGACAGATGTGCAGGAAAGTTTTGTCGGTGTAGAGGTTGTGGGCATACCACATTCACCACAGGGATATGTTAGTGTGCTTCAGAAGGCCAATTGAAACTCTTTAGGATAGTAGTCAAATCTAAACTAATTTTAATTTTTCTCTAAAGCCTTCTTCAGAAACATGATTTTTCTCAAAGTAACTAAGAAAATAAAAAAAAAAACACCAAAGTATATTGGTTTTGTGAGGTAAGACTTGGTAGCAGGGGGCTGCAGGGGTGACTTCTGAGAGAAGCTGCTAGAAGCTTCCTCCATGTTCAACAGAGCCTGTGCCAACCATCTCCAAGAAGGACCTGCCACTGGCCAAGGTGGAGACCATCAGTAATAGTGGTAGCCTCTCTGAGATGACTCTTTAAGAAGGGGGAAAAACTTTACTGGGCAACAGCAACTGAAGCCAGAGAGGAGGGAGAATATGTGAGAGAGACATCTCTGCACACACCATGGTCAGGAGAGGGAGGAGGTGCTCTTGGTGCCAGAACAGAGATTCCCCTGTAGCCCATGCTGAAGATCATGGTGAGGCAGGCTGCCCCTCTGCAGCCCATGTAGGTCCATGGGGTAGCATATATCTACCTGCAGCCTGTGGAGGACACTGAAGCAGGTGGAGGCCTCTGAAGGAAGCTGTGACTGTGTAGAGAACTTCTGTTGGAGGAGGCTCCGGGAAGAATCTGTTGCTCCTGGAGAGAGGGGCCCACACTCGAGCAGGTTTGCTGGCTGGATTTGTGGCCCCCTGAGGGATCTATGGTGAAGCAGTCTGTTCCTGAAGTACTGCATCCTGTGAAAAGGACCCATGCTGGAGCAGTTCATGAAGAACTGCAGTTCACAGGACTCACTCTTCTGTGAGTGGAACCCCGTACAGGTGCAGGGGAAAAGTGTGAGGAGAAATGAGTGGCAGAGACAGTGTGTGATGGACCGACTGCAGTCCCCATTACCTGTCTCCTGGCACTGCTTAGGGGGAGAAGGTAGAGAAATGAGGTGCAAAGTTGAGCCCAGGAAGAAGGAGGTGTGGGTTAAGGTGTTTTGAGTTTTGTTCTCATTTCTCATTATCCTATTCTGATTTTATTGATAATAAATTAAATCATTTTCCCAAGTCATGTCTGTTTTGCTCATGATGATAATTCCTGAGTGATCTCTCCCTGTCTGCAACTTGACCCAGGAACCTTTGGTTGTATTTTCTTGCCCTGCCCATTTGAGGATAGAGAGTGATAGAGTGGCTTCAATGGCCACCTCATAGCCAGCCACTGTCAACCAATCATAATAACAGTTGGTGTAACCCCACAGAGATCTCCCATGAGATCTTCCAGAGTTCTGTTTCACTACAGCAGAATATTTATCATTCTCTCACTACTTTCTTATGTGTGCAGCTCACATCACAGCCCAGCACAGTCCCATAGTCAAGGCATTGCACTGCTGAACCACCCAACATCCAGAGACACATTTCCTCTTAATAGCTTTTTATTACAGCTACAACATGTTCAATCTAAAATAAAGCTCAAGAGTATTAATTACATCAAATGGCAAAATTACCTAACAAGGAACAAGAGATTATGACTTTATGTATTTTGTAGTCTTATCTGAAGATAAACTGGAAACTGTTTCCCATTAGGAACAGACTTAGGTTGTTAACACAGCATTTCTTGACATAAATTCAGCTATACTATGTGTTTGCTCGGTCGACTCAAACTGCTTCATGAACTGGTCCATTTTGTATCACAATAAGAGTTTTTCCTTAAAGAACAACAGTATAACCTTACTTGAGCAGACAGGCAAGTAGGTAACAATTAGACAGTCACAGGACCTAGATTAAACCTCTGGCAAACTTTGCCACATCAGTAAGTTATCACATGTAAATCATCAATCTGACACATACAAACCTCCTGAAAATTATCTGACAACCTGTACTGGTTTAAAGGTAAACCAGCAGGAGAAATGAAACCAACTCTGAAAAAGATCGCAAGTCAGAATTACAATTTAATAAAAAGATCACAAGTACAATGATGCAGATGAAAAATCTGTTTGACCTACAAAAAACAGATGTGCAACCCAGCACCGTGGGGCATGAACAGAACGGAGCTCGCCAGCCACTGTGCTGAGCACCATGTAGCCCGCTAAGGCCCATGTAGCCTTAGGACAAAACAAAAGGAAAGAGAAAACCTGTTACTGAGGATGACGTCCAGAAGCTGGTCAAGAGTGGCAGTTGCAGTCCTGTTGAGATCCTGGTCCTCCTCTGGATCCCACAAGTGGTCCCAGAAGTCCCAAACCCCTGAGGTTATATATGCTTGGGCTCAGATGTTAGCGCCCAGTACCTCCCACAGGGCAAGGAGTTTCACAATGGGTGATTTACCTCACTATGAGTCATGGGGTACTCCTTGATGGCCCATTAGCAGCCATGACCCTTCAGGTTGGGTGTGAAGGTGCTAAGGACTCCTCTCCCTGGAGGGGAGTTATCCCACCTGAGTCATTGGTGTGAAGACAGAAAAACTTCCCTATCCCACAATGTTCCTAAACACCCAGGTTGTAGCCTGAGGGGCCAGGTGTGCCCTGCGCAGCTGCTGCAAATGATCAGTTGTTAGCAGTCCATAAGAAATTACATAGAGGGTGTAGAATACAAAGTCCTGGCCACACCCACACAGTGACAAACTAGTACTGGCTACTATAACCAGGACACAACCAGTTAAGTATTAAACCTGCAGGGATAATTTGAATAATTCAATTTAAAATGTTATATTTGGCATTATGAAGATTTTTGCGATTAAAGATCTAGATTTGCCTGTATTGTTTTTGTCAAGTGTTGAATTCTGCCTTTTGTATTTATACCTTAATTAAGGGCTAGCTAAATAAATGCTTTTCTCACTACTAAAGAGTGATTTTTCTAGTAGTAAAATTATTTGGTACAGGGGAAGCAGTTTGGTTTAGCACCTCACGCAGTGTCATCCTTTTATTTTTTTCTGTCCCCAGTTCCAGCCTAAACTGTCTGCCTTTGTTAAATCCAGTTAAAATTAAACTCAAGGTCAATCTGATTTCACCTAACGCTTTCACTGCTGTCAATCATACATGAAACACTTCCTTCTCCTAATAAACTATGGCTTACAGAATGAAGAATAGATTGCCTAGTAAAACAACACCCAACATATTCCACTGGTGATGGAAAATGATTTGCCACACTTTAAAATCTACAGATAAATAGTGGGTTGAACATGGACTCCTGTCAGCTCTCAGTACAGGATAAGAGAATGGAGCTCAATTGCACTGTAGATGAAATTAAAATACTTTAAAGGAAACATATATAATTGTTATGACCAAAGATTTTCTAGAAATAACAGCCCTTTCTTAAGGTGGCTAGATGTATTGTTACTAAGTAAATAAATATATTTATTAAAAACATAAGAGAAATTGCAGTGGCTGCCTGGCTGCAATTAAATATTGGAAGTTGACCTGTGTGGTCTCTGTGCCCTTGCACCCAAAAGAAAACATGGGCCCTCTGACAGTGTTTGTCCTGCATGTCTTCCCATGATGCATTTGTCATTCTCCTGCCTAAGCATCCTGATGGCAGTGTGTCCATGTCAGGCTTAGATAAACCTGAAATGGAGCCTCTTGTTCCATCAACGTTCATCACGATCTTCAAGGAGACAATGAATGCTATTACGTGTTGCCTTTTTTTGGTAACTGCTTCCATCATTTTTCGTTAGCAACCACTGAGACTCTCTCTTCTCAGTTAGGGGTCTTCCAGTGTGAGTGATGGTGCATGGAGAAAAGTACAGTATAATTTCCTAGAAGACAAGCAAGGAGAAGAATGTGAATAGTGACTCTGACTGTTAAGGTCTCTGGCTTCAGGAATTCTATTGCAAGATATGTATGGTTGGCTTGCTCTGAAATGGGAGAAGCAAGGACAAAAGCAGAATGAAGGTTGCAACTACCTCCTTCTTATACACAGTTAGGAAAAGTAATTTGTCTAAGGGAACTGAGCACTTACACAGACAAGACCTCTCCCTGAGCTCCCTTCTGTCCCCAGGCAATGGACTGAGGTGAAAGTGACTGCTTTTCAGACATGTGCAAAAATTATTCCTTCCGTAGCAAACAGCAAACAGCCCAATTTGCTGTCTCTTGAGCATTGAAAGGCAGTCCCAGAGGAAGGTACCATGTAACCGTGCCCAGACACACTGATAAAGTTTGTGGCACAAGTGGAGAATGGTGCTTCCTGCATGATTTCTGACCCACAGATTCTGAAGCCACGAGGTTGTCAAGGGACAAACTGGAATTGAACAGGCCTGTACTCACAGCACCTGCTGGGGATGGGAAGAATCAATGGGCAGGGAAATATGAAAAAAGTAATTTCCTCCTTTCTGTGTCACTTTTAATTTCTCTCTCCCTCCCTACCCCATTACCTATGTCCAGTGTAAAGTGACCTCTATAATCCTGGAGTATAATCACAATTCACTGTGTTTTTATTTTGGTTTTGGTACTGATATGCATTATAGATCATGTTACATTTTCAAGACATTAACAATTTCAGTTATCAAACTGGTCAGATTTACATTTTAGGATCCTTCCTTTATGCCAGCCAGACTGCTTTAGTGATGGTCCACTGGGAGAGACAGACCTCCAGCTCTGGCTAGAGGGCACACTGTCAGCTCCAGCCTGAAGGTGAACAAACTTGGATAGACTTGCTCTTGTTTAGAAGAGCGGGACCAGTGAGCTGTGCCTCAGGAAATTCCCCTGCATTCATGTAATGTTCACTGTGGGCACTGCGGTATCCTGGAGTTCTGGGAATTTCTTGGGAGCTCAATTGTTAAGTCGGGAATGATCACTGAAGAACTGAAATCAACCAAAACTATGTGTAGGCATTATGTCAGATTTATTCATAAGTATTTGAAAGCCTAGATTTACATCTCAATTTGTAGTGTTAAAACAACTTTACTATTATGTTCAATATGAAATAAATATGAATTATAAATAATCAATAGGCATGATATGGATCTATTTTAAAAGACTGTATTTGGACATGGAGCTAAGCAAGAGCAGTACTTTGTATTAATATTTACCTTTCACTTTTTGAATTTGAGGATTACTTGTGGTCCACATTGAACCTTTCAAGTTAAATTTAAGCTTATCATAGAACTTATCTATTATCAGGTTGTAGAAATCTGGTTTGTAACATAATTTAATTAAGAAAATTATGAATATCTTTTTGAGTAAGTCTCTTTAGACAGTGCACTGTGACTTTCAGATGAGCTCTAGATGTAGAATGAAATGGTAAATGAGAATTTTTAACTACTGTGCAATATGCCTGAATTAATTGTAAAATCTATGCAGTACCTCAGAAAAATCCAGTCTATGAGCAGAAGCAATGTTGAACTTTTTTTGACAACCTCTACAAAAGCTTTTTAGATGTCTCCGGATCTTCCCTGGGAAGAAATTAAAAACCCAAGGCCGTTGGTTTTGGTTTTTTATTGGGTTTTTTTTTTTTACTGGTTTACAGTAATACCACTCTGGATGGTTGATTCCACCTATTTAAATTCCGCTTCACAATTCCAGCTGGATAGGACATTAGATACTGCTGGTCCTAAACTGCTGCTTGTATTCACAGTGGTCTGATCCTCCAACTCCAGCAGCACCAGGAGGATTTTGGGCATCCCACTGTGTATTGGTCCCCATTAAACAGGAATACAATACCAGAGCAGTCTGTTCCTCATTTATCATAGTACACAAGGGGTGTTGTAAGAAATTTGCACTGGGACTAATGAACAGAGTCTTAATTGCAGTGGAACTAGGACAACAACATTTCAATTGCAGCATAACTGATTGAGGTAAAATGAGGATATTCTCCTCAGGTCATCCTGGACCTTTTGAAATGATCAGATATGCAGACACCAGTACTTTGTAACTATTTCATGGGACTGTTTGCTCTGTTTAATCTGTGGCAATTCTTTTTTTTTATTTCAAATATAGCCTAAAAAGTATACACTAATGCAAAATTTTTAGTAATTTGTTCAACCTTTCTGGAACTGCCAGAGATTCTGAGAGATACAGGAGATGAGGAATTATTTTTCCCCATTAAAAATTCCATATTTGGGATTCTTGTTTTTCTAAATTGGAATGAGAAGCCAAACTCTCTCTCAGTCAAAGCAGTTTGAGGCTGTGGTAAGATTTGGTTATTATAAACAAAGCAAAAACCTCCATGTTTGCAATGAGATTGTGTTCATGTGATACTGAAACTTTGTAATGGAGAGGGCACATTGGGTACTCCAACAGAGGGGAAGTCATTGCAGCTCCACACTCTCAGGTCTAGCCAGGAGCAAGGCCAATGTGTAGTCCAAATGACACGTACCCAGACACACAAATACACACATACTCAGACACATATATACACATACATACACATACATATGCACATAACAGGCCACACTGGTGAACTCAGACAAAAAAATGCACACTCCACACAAACACAAGCTGCAGCAATGGCTTTGTACTGTTCCCTTTTCTGGCTCATCAGAATAAAAGTCAATTGATGGGACACATATCTACATGTTTAAAAAAAAATGGATTGCTTTGATAACTGACTGAGACCCTCACTAACTGGTCTCGGATCCATAGTTTACACAGTTGCTAACACCTCTGCACACAAGCCTTACTCATGGACTTCAGCACAGCATGGATCCCCAAGTGTCACCTGGATCCTCTTGTCTGCAGTTGTTCCACACAGACAGACACTCATACAGATGGAAAAGAATTCTTCAGTTGACCCCAGCCCCCACTCTTCTGCCTGGACCACCAATGCCTTCAGTAGGCAGCCCCTTCTGTGGGCTCACTCAGGGACACATGTACCGCCAGCTGCCATGATCATGTTTGCCACTTAGTCCAGCATGATCTTTGTGTGGAGGTTTGGGTTGACTCCCTGCCAAACCCAGCTGCTGGCCACACAGATTCCCCGATCCCAAGAGAGAAGGAAAAAAATTACCAAAAGAAAATTGTAGTAAAAGTATATATATATTCACGTATATTACAATTGTATACAATTAAACACTATGAATATACAGAACAAGAATTCCAAACAACCTCAAAAGGGAAAAGGGGGAAAAGGGAAAGGAAACAGGGACAAAAATGGGTAAAACCAAACCAAAACAGATAAACACACACTCGTAAGTTCAGAGAAAACCCTATAAGTAACTAACACAATAAATTCTCACCAAACTCCCCTTAAGAGAAGCAGTTCTTCCACCTCTGTGCAGCTGGGACACCAGTTTCTCAGACAGGGCTCAGCTCATATAGATAAGAGCTAAGCTGACACTGAGACCTGGTGTCCTCCAAGCACCCGAAAGGAAGAGAGAGGGAGGAAACTTTCCTCCTCGTCTTATATACACCTGATTATGCACAGGAATAGTGTGGAATACTTCCTTAGTTATGACCCTGTTTCCAGGGAAGGCCTAGACCAAAACCAAGAAAACTAAACCACCACATCTTTGCTAGTGCTCACACACTTGTTTACACACCTGCACTCATGCCAGTCTCTGGCACCATGGATGGCTGGACCCTGTGACATGTGGTCCCTGCTTCAGCTTCTGGCACTCAGACACCCATGCCCACAGGTGCATGCAGAATAGAGACACTCACCCAGGAAAATGCTAAGAAATAGATTTTAGTGAGAAGACAGAACACCATCTGACTGCAGTAACCAGGCATATGGCATGGCCAGAGAAGCATGCTAAGCAGCAAAGAACAGTTTTAAAGGTCACCACGCCTTGAGGGGAAGCCATACGAGGACACTTGGTCTGTTCAGCCTGGAAGAGAGGAGACTGAGGGGACACCTCATTGCAGTTGCAACTTCCTCAAGAGGGGAAGAGGAAAAGCAGTCTCTGATCTCATCTTTGTGGTGATCAGTGACAGAACCCAAGGGAATGGCATGAAGTTGTGTCAGGGGAGGTTTAGGTTGCAGATTAGAAAAGGCTTCTCACACAGAGGGTGGCTGGCCACTGAACAGGCTCCCCAGGGAAGTGGTCACAGCAGCAAGCCTGACAGAGTTCAGGAAGCATTTGGATGATACTCTTGGTCACATGGTGTGACTCTTGGGGATTTTCCTGTGCAAGGCTAAGCATATTCACTGATTCAGTGATTCTGTGATTCTCTTATCCCTTTATTTCCCACACTTGTTCCTCCCCAAAATATATTGATCCCTTGCTTTCTCTCCTAAACATCCCTTATTAAATTGTTAGTTAATAATTCCTAAACACTCTTCCCAGTTTCTCTGTCATGGTTTATGATTTATTCCCAGCAGGCAGCTCAGCCTGACACAGCCAGTCACTCGTGTGTCACTTTCGTCCTCCCCTGGGTCTGCCAGTGGAGTGTGGGAAAATCAGAAGGGTACAAGTGAGAAAACTCATGGGTGTGGATAAAGACAGTTTATCAGGCAAAGCAAAAAAGCAAAAGGCTCATGTACAAACAAAGCAAACCAAGAAATTCATTCACTGCTTCCCACAGGTAGTCAGGTGTTCAGTCATTCCCAGGAAAGCAAGGCTCCATCACACATAATGGTGAATTGGGAAGAAAAATGCCATAATTCTGAACATCTCCCCTTCATTCCCCTTCACCCACTTTATATGCTGAGTATGGACGATATAGCATGTGCTCAGTTGCACTCAACTGTCCTGGCTGTGTCCCCTCACTTTTTGTGCACTCTCAACCTTCTTGCTGGCAGGGTGGTAGGAGAAGCAGTAAGGCCTTGATGCTGTGCAAGCATGGCCCAGCAATAACCAAAATATCCCTGTGTTATCAAAACTGTAGAAAAGGACCTCAGAAAAGGACCTGAGTATTATAGCACTTTGCAAGCTGAATATGCATCAGCAATGGTACAGGGAAAAAACTCTTTTCACAGGTAATTCAAGTTACACTTCAGGTCTTCATTTCAGCTTTCTGTTTGGAGCAAGGTCACCTAGCAGGTAAGACCGGGTTGCTCTAGGCCTTAACAAGTCTTACCATGAAAACTTTCATGCATGGAGACTGCATGGCCTCTGGTCAACCTGTTACAAACTTGGCTGTCTTCATCATTAAAGAAATCTTTCCTTGTATCCTACCAGGATCTCTCTTTTTTCAATTATCCAGGGTGCATTAACAGAAGTAATGATGACTGTGGTAGTTATTTTGGTCTACTTGCACTGGTAGAGTCTCAGTTCTACAGTTGGTAGGTTTTGCATATTTTCCAGTTTGGTATACTGTGCTTGAAAGTATTCTGTCAAGTTCCAGTGTTGAGAGAATAATAGAGGGTGAAAGAGCATCAGAAACATAATCAGAATGGGTTGGCTAGTGAGGAAGAAAACCCAACAATATAGAGCAATGAACATAAAAATGTTCTCTTAGGCTGTAAGGAACTGTAATGTGATCAACCATATTCTCAGACACAGTGACAAGGGACAAAAATAATTGACTTACATAAATGTGAAGTTTGGTTAAAAAGATTGGATTTTTTTTTTTAAACTTCAAGGTTGATTTTGTGGATTTCTCTTCACTAAAGGTTAAAAGAACACATTTAGATAACTATCTGCCAGAGCCGTGCCTAGGATCAGACCTCCCTCAGTACAAAGGGGTGGACTCATGTCCCTTCTAGACCCATGTTTCTGAGAGAAGGCTTGCAGCTATTACATGAAGAGGAACAAAAAAAGATGTAAAATGTAATATGCGGTTGTTGGATAGTCTTTCTGTCCCTCTCACACTCCTACAAAGGTATTAAATGCTTGTCTCTGTCACTTTACCTCTCCATCTCCATTATTAGTCCTGCAGTGGGTTTCCTCAGGCCCACTGCTGGTTTTCTGGCCTTCACTGGAGTTTTCCCTTCTCCAAAACAGTCTTTCTTACCTGTCATCATCTAAGTCCTTCCTCTTCAGAGTGCTACCTACAGAGATTTCCAGACGCAACTTCAGAAGTTCTTCACACCATATCCCCAACAAGTCCTCTGTCCTCTTCCTTACACAAAATGCTAGTTGACAGTGACTTCAGGAAACTAAGACTTGAAATTTGGATGCATTCACTTCAGAAACGCAGGGCAGAAGCTGCTCTTCTCACATGGACATTTCCTCTGGAGTGTGAGAATGTAGGCACAGACACAGGACAGTACCAATGCCATCACTGACCTGTGCATCAGGATGTGCAGACACACACTTTGCAGCAACAGGAGAATCAACATACAGAAAAATGTGGTATACAGGGAGAGCTGCGAATGAAGTTTAAAAGCAATTTGTGCTGTGAATTTGGAGAGTAGATAAGGCAGAAAAGATTATTTTTTTTCTGAAAAAGTGACTGTCCAGTAGTTGAGGTCACTGAAATGCAAAGAAGTAACAAAATTTTTGTTTTACAGTAATAAATAGACACTGATATCTGAGGATGAAACAAAGGGTTTGCTGTTTTCCAGTGCTTTGATATTAAAAATGTGTTCAGTTAGAGCAATTGTTTTTATTCTCTCCCACATCAGAGATTTCTGCATTGCAATGTCCACTTCTAGATGGTAATATTAAGTCTAGCGACAGCAAACTTTCCTTTTATTTAGTTCTTTAAAAATCCTTTACAAGTTGTCACAAACCCACACATTACTCATCCATGTTAAAGATCACTGTATTAGACAAGTGAAACTATAAGGTTATGAGACATTTCTACCTGCAAAAAACACAATATAGGCAACATTCCTGTCACATGCACAACAACGTATGATTCTTCTGATTGTATTGAAGCTATAGGATGAAACTGTGACTTCAGAGTTACCATTTTTCTATGGTAATTTGTGTGTGGTATTTTAGGACAAAGGGTGTCCTTCCTTTTTCTTCTCTACAATAAAATGTTAGTCCTGTCTTAAGTGGCGCTTATCTATGACCAGAAGATGGTTTCTGTTCAAAGAATTGGCAGACTCATGATAAGAAAGGAATATGAGGGTTTATGGGTTGACAGAAGAAACATGAGGCATCAGGGACCCAACAGTGACCATTCTGACAAGGAGTGTTTCAAGACTATGGGTTGTCTGACTCTACCCATCTGCTATCAAGTGTTTACAGCTACAACAGACAAAAATATGGATTAAGAAAGGATATGAAAGGAGCCAAGGAGAACTACTTTAGTATTTATTGAAAAAATCATTTAAGTGCAAGGAAACTGTGGGTACTTCTGGCAGACATATGGGTGAACACACAGCAGATTTATTTTTTTATGAAAGGGGTAACCTCCTTGCAATTACCTTATACTCATTAGCGGGCAAAGGTATTCTCATGGGTAGTTACTAATTATTACTTAAATCCACACAAAGAATTGTTTCAGACTAACTTGCCCTTGTTTCTACATATTGCTTACCTTAACTATTTTTCCTCTTTAACATTTAAATAATGCATTGCAAATTTAAGCTGTTCAGTGTAATCTAATGGCAAATTTTTCATTTTGTGTCTTTTCTCTCCTTCTTCCTGTGTGCCCCTCTAACTCCCAAAGACTGTGACTACTGAATGCCTCGTTGGCTTTTTGCTGCACAGAGCAGATGGGACTGTTGCTGTATTTCATTCCACACCAGGAAAGCTGTGAGGGGCCATACGTCTTGCAGGCAGAAGGAGCAGTAAGTCATGGGGCCAGCAAGAGGACAGGGCCACAAGGCCAGGTTTCAAATTAACTGCATAATAAGAGCTTTGTACAGGGAGGCAGGGCAGTAGGGCATATGCATCCTGCAAAGGCCAGGCTGCTGATTGCAGGCAATCCTAATAATGGAATATGTGGAGAGTGAAAAACTAATGAATCTATATGTTTGAGCAAACAAATTTGACCAGTTTAGAAAGGTAAAGCTGTTTTAAAACCATTGTGAAGTGTCTTCTCCTGGGTTGCTCTGTGATGGTAGAGCCCCCATAGATAACTTTCTACATCAGCAATTCCATGTGGTACCTTCTTTGAAAACACTTACAGGTCTCTGCATTACTAATGCCCTTTTGCTATAAATAATAGAGCTGACCTGTGTGGCAACCACACATCTGGAATTATTAGTGTGTCTGCTCTGTGGCAGCCACACATCTGACTGCAACATTAGCATGGAAAAAGAGAAAGTCTCTGTAGGCGTTTTACAATGCAGTTCCACTTGTGTGAGGTCAGAAAACCTCCACAGATATGATATAACTCCTTAACACAAGGCAAGGAAGAATTGTCCAGATTTTAAGAAAACCTCCACAGATATGATACAACTCCTTAACACAAGGCAAGGAAGAATTGTCCAGATTTTATTCTCATATTCCTGTTGGTTTGTTTGTTTGTTTTTAACATGACAAAGCTTTCTATTTGGCTCATTTAGAGCACCTTTGATTTGTGTATAATTGCCCAATCTGTACTTGCAGAGTAAGAAGCTTTGGTCAAGAAAATGAAGATGCGGATATAAGTTTATGGAATAATCCCAAATCTGGAAACGGAAAAAAAAGATGCTAGCTTAGGAATGGTTATTTCTACTGCATGCATTGGATATGCAATAAACTGCTGATGAGAGAGAAAAATCTTTTTGCATATGGAATAAGCTGACCAGAAAGGGAGATGTTCCTAGCCTTACTACAGGAATATAAGAAAAGAGAGACAGATTTTTTTGTGATTGGATTTGCATAGTAAGGATTTGGTAGCAGGGGGCTGCTCCTACAAGTAGCTGTCAGACATTTCCCTCATGCCCAACAGATCCAGTTCCAGCTGGTTACAAGATGTACCCACCAATGGACAGAGCCGAGCTAAATATCAGTGGTGGGAGTGCCTCTGTGATAACGTACTTAAGAAAGGGTGAGAGAGAGAGAAGTGAGAAAATGTCAGAAACTGCAGACACCAAGGACAGTGAAGAAGGAGGCAGGGGGAGGTGCTTTGCTCCAGGTGAGATAGCAAAGATTCCCCTGCCGCCCATGGTAAAGACCATGGTGAGGCAGGCTGGTCCCCTGCAGTCCATGGAGGTCCAAGATGCAGCACACATAGACTTGCAGCCTGTGAATGATTCTCTGACAGAACATGCTGGAGCAGCTTGTGAAGAATTGCAGCCCATGGGAAGGACTCACATTGGAGAAGTTTGTGGAGGACTGTCTCCTGTGGGACTCCATGCTAGAGGAGGGGAAGAGTGTGAAGAGAAAGGAGCAGCAGAGACAGTGAATGATGGACCGGCTGCAACTCCCATTCCCTGTTCCCTTGTGCTGATCTGGGGGAAAAAAATTGGAGAAGCTGGGAGTGAAGTTGAGCCTGCGAAAAAAGGAGGGGCAGGGGAAAGATGTTAAGATTTGTTCTTATTTTTCGTTACCTTACTCTGATTTGTTTGGCAATAAACCAAATTAAATTCCCTGAGTTAAGCCTGTTTTGCCAGTGATGGTCATTGGTGAGCGCTCTCTCCCTGTCCTCATCTCAACCAATAAGTCTTTCATGATATTCTCTCTCCCCTGTACAGATGAGGAGTAGGAGTGATAAAGCTGCTTGTTAGGCATATGACAGCAGCCGAGATCAATCCACCACAGTACATCATACAGACTTCTGCTAATAAGTCACATGGATTGAAATATCTCATCAATAGAGATGGCAAGCTGACATCATTCTTAATGGAGTGAACGTGCCTATGCAAAGGATGCCAAGGCTGCATTTGTCCATACTGTGGGGGGTGGTGGGCAAGGTTAAAGAAGAGACAGATAGAGGACAAATGGAGCTCACATACCTGCTCCATGTGCTCTAAAAGAATCTGTCAGTAAAAAGAATTTCAAGTTGCATGTTTCTTTCTTTAAACCTTTCTTTATTTACACATAATTTAACAAGACCCCTACTATTGTCCTTTTCTATGGATGAAAGGAAAGAAATACAGTGAGATGGACAGTGACTATGATTTTGCCTGCTTTGTATGCTTGGCTTGTTATGTTTTGGTCTGTTATGTAAACCTTGCAGAGAGTAGGGTTGTCCCTTTTTTGACATGGCTTAGGCCCTCCTGAGTCATTAGCAATAAAGAACTAACTCCTTGGCTGCCAAATCTTGCTGGCCCTACCTGTGCCCTTCAACAGCTATGTAGCCATCAGAGCTACCCAGAAATATCTGCCACCAGTTCTTTACTCTGACCCAGTATTTTACTTGTTAAATTCTTGATTTTCTCTGGTGACAAGTCCCACAATCATTAGCTGTAACATCTATTAATATTTCTATGATTTTTTTTTTAATGTGAGGGCAGTGAGACACTGGACCAGGTTGCCCAGATAAGCTGTGGACGCTACATCTTCAAAGATGTGCATGGTCAAGTTGGACAGAACTCTGAGCAATCTGGTCTAGATGTCCCTGCTTTATGCAGGGGTGGATGAGGTGATGTTTAAAGCTCCCTTCCAACCCAAACCATTCTGATTCTGTGTGTCTAAGCACATCACTTGAATATGTGTTTGTAGTACAAGTCACAGGAGCTGTGCTGAATGCATGTTCAGATACGTATCTTGTGGCTACATAGCATGTTTGTATTTAGCATGCTTCGTAGTGTACTTATCATTTAGCAGATAATATTCATGACTATGACACAATAATGCTACCTTTTCTTTTAGTCATTTGTACTAGAAAAAACCTTTAATCTAAGAGTCCACTTAGGCAGGCTACAGGCATCTCCCTCACTAGAGATTTAAGAAAAATCAGTCCAGAAAAACACCTGACAGCAAGATGTGCCAGCCAATTTACTGAGGTTCTTCCAATCTGATATTTCTTGGGAAGTATACATTGTGCTGAGTTACGAGAAATAGAAGATGTGAAAATGCAGGGTAACCTGCCAGATCATCTACTTCTACATTCTCTCTTCAATGCAAAGGTTTGACAAAAGCATTTAGTTGTGGGAGCATCACCTATTTCTGTTCACTATTACAAATGTGATGGCATATAGTCTTTAAGGTAAAAATTACCATGGTAATCCAAACTGCCGCAAGAGAGCCAAAGACTCCTTGGGGCAGGTAGGAATGTGTGTGTGTGTGTATGACCTATTTCACATATATTAGGGGATCATTCTAGCTCTGTGTAATGACCTATAAATCCCCCACTGCACATATTTAATGTTACTGGTGTCAGTAGTCGTACTGGTAAAGTTGAACATGCTTCTAAAAATTTGCACTGTAAGCATGATACAAGAGAGAAGTGGACACACAAACGCACAGTGAGATTAAGTTGATTACCAGAAAGAGCACTAGTCTTGACAATCTTTTGTTAAGATTTCTGTAAACCTCACAACAGCAGAAAATACATATTTATTTGCAGGCTTCACATGGAGATTCTTCCAGACCTAAGAGATGGCATGAAAGAAGTAATAACAGCCAAAAAAAAAAATTAAATGCAAAACTGTTTCTAAGCAATATTGGAGATTACTCGCAAAGGCAGTTATTTATTGGAGGATTTCTGTCTGAATTCATTTTTCTGCCTTAAGATCTTATCTGTCTTTTTATTTCCTCTCCTGAAAGATTTTATGATGAGGATTTTAATAGCACATCCGTATTCCAAGCAAATAGGAAGGGAAATACTTTTATTAAATTACATTGTATATGCCCAAGTCTCCTTATCTCCTTTGAAATGTCTAGTAAATAATCATGGCCAAAAAGTTTTTCAACAAAAAAGGCCCAAAGGTGCTTGCTTCTTCCATGAAACTGTCAGCAACAATGAAGGTAGAAACCCACTACAAATTTCTATGTTCTTTCCTTCATTTGGTGTGAAAGTAAAAAATACAGGAAATGGAAGTACTTATTTTAAGAATTTCCTGACAGGTTTAGTTTGCAATCTTGCTCTATTAAGATGTCTTATTTTCTACTACTATGGATTGCAGAACAATTTTCACTATATAACACTGCATTTTCAAAAAACGTATATTTTTTTAAATGCAAGTGCAGAATATAATCAGTATTATGCTAACAAGGAGAAAAAATTAAGAGAGCATAAACCTTGACCCATTTTTTTAGCCAAGAGAATGTTATCAAAGCTTGTCATAAATGGAGTTTTAAAATGACCACTGATTTTAAAAAGATCTGTTGATGCTGTCTCTCAAGCTCCCTTTTGTAATCTGTTTCAGAAAAGTTACATTATTTTGTGTGATGAGTTGACTCTAGCAGGATGCCAGCTGTCCACCAAAGCCTGAACAGGGGAGAAAGAATACAACAAAAGGCTCATGGATTGAGATAAGGAAAGGGATAGAGCACTCACCAATTATCATCATGGGCAAACTAACTCAATTTGGGGCAAATTAATCTAATTTCTCACCAATCCAGTCAGAATAGGATAATGAGATATAAACCAAAATATTAGAAACACTTTGCTCCCATCCCTGCCAGTGAAAACACACCTCCATGAACTTCTCCAGTATAAGTCCTCCGCAATTTGTGTCCAGCATCCTCTGCCCCACAAATACCATCACAGCTGTGATATCCATTGCTTCCCCATCTCAGAGTAAAGGATCATCTCTATAAAGCAAGGGTACATTTTATACCAAGGGCAAGTGCTACCCTTTCACAAAGATTTTTTTTTGGTTTTGGTGTTCTTCAGCTCCCTGCCATGCAGGTCTTTTTGGAGGTGGATACTCAGGTGCCATGGCCAGTGGTGGTCAGTGCTGGGGAACAGGGATGAGTATTTCCCTTCGGAAAACACGCTTCTGCCATTAATCAAATTCAGTCAGCACCCCAGTTCAGCAAACAGGAGCAGCAATGAGACCTTGGTCTGCCCCATGGTGTGGGTGTGTGTGGAGGTGGGGAGGCAACGCTTGCTGGCTTGATCCATGAGGCCACCTTTCTTGCAGAGGTGATACTCCACTCCCGGCCTCATGGTGAGCTGCCCAGGAGACTATGTGTGGCCTTGGTCCTTCCTTCTTGAGAATACCACAGACCTCTGGGCCCCCTCTCTGTGCCGGGGCCGCAGGACAGGTGCCACCATCACCACCGAGGCTGACCACAGCAGAGGTAGCAGGGCTGCTGCCATGAGAGCGATGGCACAGGTCCCACCGTGTGTGTGATGGCGGTGGAGCACGTACCAGGGCAGTGCCCCACAGATCGGGTACCAGGGTAGCGCGGATCACGTACCAGGCACAGATCCCCATGGAGCAGGTTCCAGAGAATGTCCTGCGGATCAACTACCAGGGCAATGCCCCGCAGATCGAGTACCAGGGCCGTGCCCCGCGGGTCAGGTGGCAGTGCCCCACGGACCGGGTAGCAGGGCCGTGCCCCTCGGGCCGGCCGGCGGTGCGGGATG
>WBMV01000075.1:134937-176992 GCA_013396655.1 Campylorhamphus procurvoides
CACCTCCTCGCCCCCGCCGCGGGGCTCGGCCGTGCCGAGTTCGGGGGGAGTTCTGGCCCTGGCCACTCCGCGATGGCCAGGACCAGCCATCTTTTGTGGGGGTTTCTCTTACAGATTAGAAATTTACGTGTTGTAACCACACACACGTGCAAGATCCATTTTACATCCATATACCTTTACGCCTAGCTACGGTAGCTGTATCCTGCAAAGATGGCTATGTGTATTGTGTGCACATACGTGTGGACACACACTGCCACACATACAAACTTCTGTCTTCTTGTATGTGATGTGTGAGTCTTTGGATTTTATTTTGAGATACACTTGATTCATTTCACTTAAAACATGGAGAAGCATCTTGCCTGAGATACCCACTGATGTAGCATTGCTGTCCTGCCTATGGAGGGCTAAATACAGCCTGAGAAAGTGGGTTACGCTAAGAGCTAGAGCAAAAGGTTTTACTAGCATTAATGGAAAGCAAAATCTATTAACTCACCAATTTTAGATATGTATTAATATTCCATTCAGAGAAAACCGTGAGAGAATTATATGTAAGCTCTTCTGAGCTGTGGAGTTTTCAGTTATTAATTATCAGAAATTTGGAAAACTAGCCTGTGGTGTAGTAATCGTCTAGCTGATACTTGCTTTTTCGTGTATGTGCATGCAGGAGAGAGGAGGGAACTTTCTTCTCTTCCTGTGTAAGTGCACATACTCATTTTATGTGCTGAGCTGCACCATTGGTCATAGCCTAGTATATAGCCCACCAGTTGTTATGGGGAACAAGCATTGTGGCAGAGTGATCAATATAACAAAATCAGTACTGCCTCACTGGAGGACCTTTAAAAGATTGCTGCAGATTAGAGTGATCCTGGTCTTTGTTCTCCATCAAACTCTTTCTATAGGAACTGAATGCGTCTTGTCTGTGTTTCCTTAACCACACTGGTACCTTTCTTGTTTAATTGACCTCTGCTTAATTTTGGTACTGAAGAACTTCTTGCTTTCTGTCTTAATGGTTGCTACCTTTTTCACAGGGGGAAGACATTAGGTCAGAGCATGTTTCATGTGATCAGTGTTTAAATTCAGGTGTTATTAATGAGCATCTCAATTTCAAGACTCTTTTACGAGCTGCTGAGGACTCTGATATAGCAGCATATTTTAAAGCTGTTTCCCTGTTCGCTGTTCCCTAGTCTGATCTTACTTATCTTCTTTGTGTGAAACCAAATGTTTTATGGTGTCTCTCTTTACTCTTGTGCAAGATGAGTAATTAAGATGGGATTCGTCTGCACTTTTATAGTATACTCTCTCCAGCAATGCATGATCCAGACACATGGTAGCAAGTCTTTTTGGAGTGTTTCATAACTAATCCTTTTACAAAGGGACATTACTCTGAGAAATGATTTGGAAAATATGCTTAATTTCTTCAGTATGCCCATTAAAGTAGATAATATCTTTTTGCTTTAATGATCCAAACTGGGGTGGGGGGAGGGGGGTATATGTGTGTCTGTGCTTGTGTGTTTTTCTTTTTTTATTGCCTAATAGTATTGTAAAGATAATGGAACTCAAAATTATATCAGAACTCTTCTTACCTAGACATCATATCAGCACATTTGGTTTAAATAGTTGCGCTTACCTAACTAATCCAGTGCAGAGTCTTTGCCACTGGAAAACAGAGGAAGTCCACTTCACTGTTAAGGCTGACATTTACTAATGCTTTTATTTTCATGTTTGATACAAAATCACTAAAAGAAGAACATAGGATTTGGTGAAATTAGAGAAACTTATCACAGTAGAAGTGCCTTTCATTTTCTTTACATTCTTAGGTGTAAGAGTTGGTATCAGTCTCTTATTTTGTGCCAATGAATGAATATCAAATAGTAGCGATCATTTAAAGGTGTTACCAATTGTGTTTCTAAACTTCAAATTCAGATAGTAGTATTACAGCTCAAGAAATGTCTTACACTTATTTTCACACTGCCATTCCTTAAATATTTTTCTGTGCAAGTTACTAGCTTCTCATTTCCTCACACACAGATAAATACCTTACTCCCTATTCTCAGAGTTGTTTTTTGGCCATGACATTGTATCAAGTATGCATTCCAGAAAGCTACAGTCATCCTTTGGTCCATGAAAGTTTAAGACAGCTGTGGTAGAGGTGCACACTTTTCTTTAGAATTGCTTTCATACAATAGAAATAGGTTTAAAAAAACAAATCATTCTGTCAGAATTCAACTCTCCTTTCAAACTTACATTTCCAGCTCTTGCAGTGTGGATTAAACAACTCTGAGTGGAAAAGCATGTTCTAATGTGTTTCCTCTACTGCATTGCTTTAAATATGACCAAAATGGCATTATGCAGTGACTTGATAGCTATTCTCTCACATTCTTGCAGTTTTGTCTGCTATTGCTGAATTTAATATTTTTTTTTCTGAACAATGGGGTGTGACTGCATATATTCCTTAAATCATTATACATTTAGCCAGTGTTCTCCAGTGAACCTGAGATTTCAAAGAAGCTTTTAAATAGCTCACTAAAATATGTAAAAGAATCCTATCCCAAAAGAGTGATGAGCATTCAAATCTTCCCTGAATTCTCACAAAAATTAGTGAGAATTGTCAGGACGGACATATCTCTTTCTTTGTTTTCAAAGTTAACTGGACAGATGACTATTACTTTAAATTATTTTAAATATAATTATTTTATATATATTAATCTGTATGTACTAAATAATTTCTTGAATTGAAAATCTAAGAAAATCCATTTTTCTGATTTTTGTACTGAGCTGTGTGTTGTACAGATATTCAAAGTAGTCTTTTTGATTTGCTTTCAAATATTAGTTCTTCTCTTGGGCCTGTACTTTGTTTTGTAGTAAATTAACATCTCATGTTATAATACTGTAGGACATGGAACCTCTGTATCCATAGGGCAGCATCTCTCACTTTTGCATATGGTTAGAAATTGTTTATGGACTGGAATGAATTGAATTCACTGTTGCCCTTTTTTCTAGGCTTCATTGAAACATGTAAAATAAGAGTGGTTAAATAGGTTTCTTTAATTCTGTAGATCACAGAAGAATAATCAGTAAAGGTGTGGTCTCTGTTGAATCAGTAGCCCCTGAGGCAGTGCTAGAAGAATATGCCTTCTTCAGAAGTTCTGCAGTAGCAGTGTTTGTGAGCCTCGTCCTGCAGCAGCCTTTCCCAAGCACTGAGTATTGATTGACTTTGCATGATATGAAATTCATATTCACCCTAAATGACTTCATACTTCTAACACAACAGGTGTAAAAATTTGAACTGTGTTGAAGTTAGCAAATGTGTTGCTCGAAGACCAGTCTTTTATGTAGCTCTTTTGCAGGTAGCAAATTCTGGAAATAGAAAGGTTTTCTAGCTTGAATAGCTTTTTTCACAGCTGTTTTAGAATTAGACAGCAATAATCATAGCTGGGGAATTTGAATGATATGAGTTGATAATGATAAAATAGCTGGAGATTTTAACAAAATAATGTAAATGTTACTATAGCACAGCACAGACAATTTATAAGGATTTCAAAATGTTAGAGTAATTTGTTTCTTTTGATACTGCAGCATGGAGAGTTTGTTGTGAACCTTTAGTTTGAAGCTGCAGAAGGGAGTTTTTTTAAGGAGCAGGAAGTAATAAGCTGATTTCTGGTAACTAAGGGTTAAGCTGATCCCTTATTTAAGGTTAATATAATGACTTAGCAGTGCTAATACTGTTCTTTTTTTTTTTTCGTAAAGTACAGTATAGTAGTTTGTTCAGAGGTCTCTTTACCTTATTTATCTTATTCCACACCCATCCCTCACAATCAAGTAAAGTTGACATTTCTAGTGAAGATAAGTTATTGAAGCTTTTAAAGCATTTTGTTTGTTTGTTTTTTCAAAAATTCAAGTACAACAGGATAGCCTAGGCACTAGGAGGTGTAGCTTAGGAGTTTGAATCTTACAGACATGTTACAGTGAAAAGCAGGGGAAATGCAGTATATTGGCAGAAGTGTGTAAGTTCTTGGAATGTCAAAATGGCTGTTGATTGAGATAAGGACAGGATGACAACAGGGAGGAGGTTGTGTGTGAATTCCTTTCTGCTATTAGGAACATTTTTGCTAAAATTCTCAAACACAAGACTTTGGTCTTGTAGTAACATGTTTACCGATACCTAGTGAATGCACGTTAATGGATTTTTTTTATAATGCAGCTGTGGTAAGTTGAACAAAACCAGCAGTGCCTATACCCAGGAAATTGTGGGAAACAAAAATTAACTGTCTGCCACTATGAGATTGCTGAAAGAAAAGGCAAACACAGAGCAGCTCAGGAATGAGCTCTGTCTGCTAAGGATTTTGCTAAATCTTGGTTGGGATGACAGCAAGTATGAACAGTGGGGAGAAGAGATTCATTTTGGGGAAGAGGGACATAAGTCAGTTGATGTCTGAACAGGTTCCTGGTTCTGACTCTGAGCAATGAAATATTCTTTTTGATGTTTTATTCTGCCTTTGTTTTGGGAACAGGACTTGTGCACAAACAAGAAATACCAAACCTTGCTACCTTCCTTTTTTGCTAGCTTGAGCAGCTTGCAAGGCACTTGACTCTTTCCTAGCTTCTTAGTCATATTGATACTAGGTTTGAATTACATGCTTATTTTTCAGAGGATGGAGTTTAGTTCTAGTTTTATAGTTTGAGTTCATATGTGCCTTTTTTCCATCCTTCTGAAGATGGGACAAGGAGACAAACATATTCACTGGTAATTACAACTGTGAGATAGACAGGGGTAGTCTGTTTGTGTGGCCTTTGTAAAGAAGAGGAAATATTGGTACTGTTTTGTGTAGATATTTAGAACTGCTTACACCTACTACTGTATTTGTGAGAATGATATCTGTCACCTGGGATAGTAACTTGAAATATCTCATCATAAAATGGCTGGGCTCAGACTAGGACTCAGTAATGACTCCTTATCCTGTCTGTGGGCCTTATCCTGTCTTAAAGCCCAATTACTTCCTTTGAGATGTTGTTTTTGATGTGTGTGATATTCTTGTCATATGACATTCATCTTATATTTCCTTTGAGAAAGGCAAAGTAAAATTCTTTCTAATTATCTGTGTCCCTAGCTCTTTTTAAGTTTTTTGATCCCACACTATTTTGCTAAGTCCACAAACTATGTTGCCCAAGAAGTTCATAATTTTGTTGTAGTTCATCCTTTGTTGTGTCAAACAGCTGAGAGAATTTGCTATGGTAGAACACTGAGCACAAATAGCAGGTAAAAGTCAGAAGCTCGTATTAAAGGCTGTATTGTTAGCCATCTGTCATCTAGTGGAGATAAATGTAATATCTTCAAAATACTGGAGGAAGATCAGGAATTTGGAGATGGCTGCGTATTCCCTTTCTGAAAAAAAAAAAAGGAAAAAATGCGATTCTTAATCTGTGGTAAGGTTTAAATTCTCACTGCTCTATATGTGTTATAATTACTGTACTGCTGCTTTCAGGATTTTGATTCTCAAGCTGTTGTAAATGAGCCATAGGGCCATATAGTGAACCTCTAAAGCATCTCAATTTTGCATACTTGCTGATTTGCAAGAGCGTTTTATGGTTGGCTGATGAAAATCTCTTGTTGCAGCCTTGTTTATTTCTGTTTCCCTTCTGTGACTTACTTCTAGGAAGATCTCGCATTGATTACTAGCCCCCTTTCTGTATTTTCATTTAAATCACCCACAAAACCAAGTCAGTTGGTGCTTTCTTAGTTCTAGGTCTCCTGTTGCAAATGACACTAAAATGCAGGCAAGACCAGAAAAACGACCTACAGATAATTTAAAAAAATGGAATACTTCCTAACAGTTGGTTTTCCTATAGCTTCTCTGCTGAAAGCCATGACATCCAGAGACTTCATGTGGTATAGCTGTAGCTCACACAACTATTTTAATAATTCCTTGGATATGGAGAGTATGATTGCAAAGCTTAATCATGTGGTCCTTACTGTTAGTAGGCATGTTCATCATTTCTTGAATTTGCATGTTGAATGTTCTGGAATCAGCCATAGCGAGAGTTACTGTTTGGATGATGAGATGTACTCATTAGACTGTGCTAACATGTATCTGTGCCTGCTTAATCTAATCTGTGCAGCTTTGACGTCTGCCCCAGCTGTGGGGGTAGGGGATAGGACAGCGCAACCAAGCATTTTAAAAATAGATGCAAATGCATACATAGGGTTTTTGCAATTCCAGTCTCACTGTGGTGTTAGGTTAGTTATGTTGGGCTTAATAGTCCCCCAGCTGTCTACCCAGATTCAGTGGATTTTTTTTTCCCTAAGTGTCGTAAAAGGAAAAGCTTCCTTCTTTGTTCTTATCTCTGAAATGCCTAGATGTATTTATGAAGTGGCCCTTGCAAACCAGAGGGATAATGCTAGAGGAAAATATGAAGGACTGAGAAGAGAGCAAGTTGCCAGGAGATATGGGTGCCAGGTGGGAGTAGGAGATGATTTGATAGCAAGCAGCAAATAAAGCTGCAGAATATTGTCTTTTTAGATGCGTGGAGAAGTAGGAGGCAAACCTACAGAAGTTGTGAGCAGCATGGCTGTGTGTGTGTCCCAGGTGGCCCATCAGCCACCTGTGTGTGTGCTGGAAGTGCTGAGCTATAGGAAGGCCATTAAGATCTTTGGGAGCAGATGAAGTGGAGTCTAAACTGCAGGAGGAAAATTGGAGGGAACTGAGGATGGAGCCGCAGAACTGCACACCAACCACTCTAAACTGCTGAGGCATGGAAGGGGGAAAAACTGGGTCAGAGTGGAAAAGTGGGACATTAGAGGCGTCTGTGTGGGGTTTGGTATTATTTTCTTAACCCCCAAGCAGGTTTGTTGTATGTAGTGAAGGGAAGTTAAAGTAAGAGATTAGAAAGAAGAGTGAGTGCTGAGTACTGGAAAGATCAGATATATGTCAGAGAGAGGCAGATCCAGGAAGTAATAATCACACTTAGCTGTATCTTTCTGTCTTTTACATGTTACTTATTTTCAAACACAACTGGAATGGTTTTCATTTTGTGTGTGGATGTATTCTCCTTAAATCTGAGAAGATGAAAGGGAAGGCATGAAAGATTTCTCTAAGAAAAACTAATTTTTTATATTTATTAATTGTGGTTATTTTGAGTAGTCTCAGAATTTTGATTTAGTGTATCTCTGGCATGCTTTCATTGTAGGAATCATTTGTCCTTATTAGTTTTCAAAACTTGCTGAAGGAAGTGCTCTTCAAGAAACCAGATGATAATCTCATTAAAATGTGAGACTATAGAAAAATGTGTCTACAGGTTAGTAGTTTGTATACCTAAGAACTTTGTCTTTGATCAAGTAGGCTGTCTAATTAAATATCTGGTTTTAATCAGTGTAGCAAAATTCCAGTGGTGTTACACATGTGCCTAATTGGGCATACGCTTAAGAACTTTACCTGCGTGAGGTGGTTTGGAGACTTCTAATACTACCCTGTTACTTCAGTCTTGTTAGTGGATAAGTTTTCTGTCCTGTTTCCATTAAAGCAATATAATTTTGTAGTTGTTCACAGAGTTCATGTTTTCTGCAAATCTATCCACAACTTGATTCAAACCCCTCTTTTGCACTCTATTGTCTACTCTTGTTTTACGTTAGCAGATTTTAGTTGCAGTTTAGTTTTAGTCTTGTAGAAGTACCAAGTTATTTTTTTATTGCATGTTAGAACATCCTGGATATATTTAATTACAGAGTGAACTTTTAGATACTCTTTTAAGACTGTATTTTATTTTAATGAAATTCACATACATTTTTTTTTAATTGAAAGAAATCGTGTGCAAATTTTTTTCTTTTTTGAACATGAAGGACTCTTTCCATCCTTGTTTGGGTTTCTTTTGACAGAAGGGTGTTCAAACCCAGTATTTAGAACTTTTGACCATAATTCTTGCTGGAGAGTTGGATCCTATATGTAGATTTCATAATTCTGTTCAATACATGTAAATTAAAGTTACATTTTGGCTAATTAATGAATGGAAAGGATTGGCTATTTTTGTTTGTTTATTTGCATTCAAATCAAAAACATTGATTTGTGTGTCTAATAGAAAACCAGCGTTGCATAAGCTGCTTCAAGCAGATTATGAGTAATGTGGTTGGCATATTAATCCAGAGATCTTGGTTGATGTTGACAACAATTTCTATACTACTGCCCTGTATTTCCTTAAGAACTTTCTATTTTGAAGGTTATGAGTAGACCTTGTTTGGGGTTTATGCTACTTTAAACAAAACTAAACCAAACAAATGACCCCCCTGATTTTTTTCTTTAGGAAAAAACACAAACACCTAAACCAGAGCAAATTTTTCTGAGTTGGCAAGATTTGTGTTTCAGTTTGATGTGTCTGTATGCTTGAAAAATGTGAACAGAAGCAGGGAAATAGTATTTTTATGTCTTAAAGCCAGGGTGCAGATAACGGTTTGAAGACCAACTAGAACTATACGAAACCATGCTTTTTGAATTACACCCAGGAAAAACTACTTCTAAATAAGTAGTTTTTTTTGGTGTGGAGGGTTTGAGCTCTCTATTCAATGTGAAATCAAATAGTATATTATTGTTGCTTCTTCAAGCTGCCATGGTTTTCAAGAAATCTTAATATATATACACTCTACTGTTTAAAATTTAAACATCTTCTCTTTCCTAAAATGTCTTCCTCTTCCTTCAGTAAATGTACATTACATTACATTGCAAACCCAAATTAACAGACTTGTAAGAGATGGAGGTATTTGCTAAACATAAAAGCCTTGTCACAACTTTAGTCTAAATTGTTAATTATGGAACAGGTTTTCTTTATGTATTTCAGCATGCAAGACTCATGACAAATCAAGCACATACTCTATATATTTAAATTATTAATTATCTTAGCATAGATTTAAAATTTACTTATTTTTATTTTAGAAAATTATGAACTACCTTTCTACTTATTCAAATACCAGGCTGTAATTTTTTAGAAATAAAACCCCCTTGCATTTAAAAGCAACACCTCTCAATTTGAATTATTCGATGTTGAATGAAGAAGAAGCAAGATTAAAATGCTTTGTGTATGTAACAGCTGGCCGTAAAAGCAAAGAAACATTTATGTAATTTGTCTGTTAATAGAATTAGTTCTAGGAGAGCTTAACAGTTTTAGAAGTAGCAGATGGGATGGGGGTTTTTTTATTGCAGTTGAAGTCAGAAGACTGAAAATACTACTCCTTAAGAAGTTTAAATTTTCTTCCAACTCCTGTGTAGTTTCATGGTTTTCACCAAACCAGCAATTGGATGTTGCAAGGTGGGAAACAAACATAGCAAAATGGAAATGATGCTCTTGCTGCTCTGATCAAGATGGTTGCTGGTTTGGTGCCTCATCAGTGTGGGTCTGGAGCATGGCTTGGCTTTCTCTGGAACTGGTGTGTGTATGGAGGTACACATTTAGTTTATTATTTATGTCTCTTCTCACAATGCTCGCTCAGGTGCAGCTTAAGCTAGCCTGGGAGATCATGGTAGCATCATGGATTATGGTTTTAAGATAGAACTTGTTTTAAGGTGTGTGATGTTTCATAACAAATGCATGGCAGTTCTTGAGGAGTTTGGTGATCCAGTACTCTCCAGCACTTTAAATAGGTTAAAGCTTGGGTCAGACACTAGTGTAGTTTGTTTTTTGTTTGAATAGGCCACTGCTTCATCACAGGACTGGACCTGATGTGTACCCTGCAGCCTGTGGCTGGATTGGTTGTCCTGGTTTAGCACCCTGTTCTGCACTCTGGTGTGTCTTCTCTAAACTACAAATCATAATTAAAATGAACAAACAAAAACCCCAAACAAACCAACAAATTAAATTATTGTAGTATTTATTGTTAAACACAAATTTAAATCTGAAGATTGTTTGCCTGATGATTATTTATTCCCTCCAATTATTATTTTATGTTGAAGAGACCTTGGAGGATTGTTTGTGGGTTTTTGTTTGTTTGTTTTTGTTTGTTTCTTTGGGTTTTTGTTGTTTTTTGTTTGGTTGTGGTTTTCTGTTGTTGTTTTTGGTTGGTTGGTTGGTTGGGATTTTTTTAGGAAAATGAGCCGTGCAGTTAAGTTGTGCTGTGTAAGTAAGTGTCCAGTACTTGTCAATTTTTGATACATTTTTTGTTGAAGTATCTCATGGTCTCAGTAAAGTGTTTCACATACTAGTCTCTGAGGTAGTGATTATTTGTGTTTGTAGATGAGGTGTTCAGGCAGATCAGGTAACATGTCTGTGCTCACATGAAATCTGTGCTACAGCTGGAAATTCATCCTGATTCCTCTAAATCCTTGGCTGTCAGCCTAAACACTTAGACTTCACTTCTCCTGAGATAAAGCCACCCAAAACGAGTTTTAAGCTGTATTTAAGCCCTCTGAAATGCTGTAAGAAATATAGCTTTTGGATTTTTGCCTTTCTGCTCTTTTGTGACACTTATTATTTAGGGTCTGCAAGGGGATGAATAGATCTCTCAATTCCTGCTGAAATCCACATATGAGCTGGAACTGTGTGTACTGTGAATCTTTCCTTCATGCACTTCTAAGATTAAATAGGGGCTGTAGGTGTAATTCATAATGAAACCAGTTTCCAATGTTGCCCACTTATTCTACATTTAATTTTTATTTTTTTTACCTTAATGCTTACAGTAATAAAGGTTTTATGAATAAAGAACTGCCTGTGTTGCACAGGAATGTGTTCACTCATCCTGTTAAATATGTTTTCTGTTCATGTTCTCTGACTTGTTCTGTTGCCCTCTGGTGCTACAGTTGTGCCATTTCTCATGTAGTAGCTTGCATAATGGGGAGAAAGGCATACGATTCCACATTAAAGCAAATATTGCTCATGTGAGTTTATCTCACAAAAGCTTTAATAATATTAGGTGAAACGATGCAGTTTGAAAGAGTGTAAGATTTATTTTCTTTGACTTGAAAAATGAAAGGCATATGTTGCCTCTTTTGAAAAATAAAATTTTCTTCCCTCCCTCTAAGCACACCCGTCTAATATGCTTTTTTTGTACAAATGGTCATGATGGGTTTGGTTGCTTAAGGCTGCATTGCATGTGCTCGATCAGCCTAGCTGTTTGCTAACCAACTGGAGCGAGCAGAGCATGGTCGTACAACATGAGACAAGGATTTGACCTGACAGTTTTACAGTTGTGCAATGCATGAAGGCTTAGAGCAACAAAAAGGGGAGTGAGGGACTGCATAGCAGAGACCTGTGCTGTTCCTGCTTCCTCTGCAGCAAAAAATGCGTTAATACTCTTGTCAAGGAAACCTGAAAAGCTATTTTCTCCTTTTTCTCTCTCCTGTTTTATGTGAGACTGTCTAGCTGTGGAACCATTTGTGTTTCTACTCTAAAACACTGACAAACCATTTGTATTTTTACTGTAAAACACTGACAAACCAATTTTGTTTTTGTGAGGGACATATTCATTGTGGGGGACATCTATTACTGTTGGAAGACATTTCATTTGTCTTTAGTAGGTTATTTTGCATTTTAAAATCAAGATGCTTGCATTTTGGACTGTTGAACTACTTCCTTATGCTTTGTTGTACATTAGCATGGAATGTTCTTGTTTCATCACTTGTTTAATGCTTTCAATATAGCTTGATAACATTGTGAACACTTACTGATTTCTTCAGGGATGTAGAGAACTGTTTCAAATCTCATCAAACCTGATACACAGTACATCATGGGAGTGTATGAGGGCCTGTAACTTTACATATCTAATCTGCTACATGGTACAAATGATATAAGGCGTGCTGAATAGGTTTTATTTGGTTCAGTCTTGAAGATTGCTTGTGTTGTTCTCTTCTGCATAGTATGTTCTCTGCAAATGCTATAAAAGAAAAGGTCAAAAGTGACTACTATAAGTGAGTTGGGAATTAATAAAATCAAAGGGTGCTATGTGAAATTAAGTAACCCAAACAGCTAGACAGAAAGAAGGTTTGTGAGTGATTTTGAGGGTTATTTGATAAACGTATTAATTAGCAAAAAAAAAAAGTTTTTAATTTTTCAGTTATAAGCAAACATATGGTTTCTGCTTTTGTTTTCATAGTGGTGTAGTGATTGGAACTCAGATAATCTAGTGAATTTCTTGTTGCATGTTTTTTTGCTCTGGTCCTGAATATTTTTTTCTAAAAAAATGTCAGGAATTATTACCTAGAGGCTCAAAGTTAGAATTTGTGTCTTGTTTTCCTGTTTGTCAGGTAGTAATGAAATTTCAGCTCAATTTATTTGTTATTATCAGAGTTATCCAAGGACTTAGGTATTTTTTTAATAATGGAGGGAGGCTTTTCCCTTTCTGTAAACATATAGAAAATTAAATTTTGTGGGTTTTGTGTATCTGTATTCCTTGACAGCAGAATTTACCTGGCCTGTTGCAGCTAACCAGGTGCTAAAGCCTCATCCTCTTGTAGAAATAGTGTGTGTAATCTTGTACTTTACCACACTTTTTTTTTTTTTGCAATATACTTATGTCAGTGCAGTCTGTACGCATTGATTACAGAATTGCTGATGAGCTTCAGAACTGTCATATGCGCAGGTTAACCATATCTGCTAGAGGTGGATGTATTTAATCTTTGACAGCATCTCTTAAAGCTTCTGTGCATTGCTGCTGCACTCAAAAACACACACATCTCACCTTTGGCTCTTGAAGTCATTTTTCTTGCAAACAGAAGGAACAAATGGAGTTGGTGTCAGGTGTCTCCTGCCTGCTTTTGGCCTGTTAGCGAGGGCAGCACCTGAAATGTGGGAAGAAACAGGTGGAGAATTCAGATATGCAGCTAAGTATCTGATAGGGGTAGTAAGCAATAGTAGTAGGAATGTGAGAGACTGCAACAGAGGGCAAGAGAAAAGGCAAATAACAGCTAAGGGGAAGGAATGACCTGAATTTGAAAGGAAATGGCTGTGAGGAATGTGTGTGTATATCTGAACAATAGCATTCATGGAAAACGGTTACGTTTTCGTCAGCAGCAGCATTAAAGATGACAGTTGTAGATGCCAGTTAAGTCAGGTCCAAGTTTGTTGTTTAGTTTTAACAGGAAAAAAAATAGAATCTCTTTTGTAGATGAAGCAGCCTCATCTGTTCAAGCAACTGAATAGTAGTATATTATTGCTGTTTAAAAGCTTTTAAAATGCAGACTTCTAATCGCTACTGGGTGAGTCACAGTAAATTCTTTTGCATTTGATTTACTTGTGTCAGTAGAACGCTGAATGATGGATTAAATAGAGAGGACTGAAGATAATGTGAAAAAAATCATGGCACACTAGAATTTAAATTAAAACTTATAAAAATGAAGACTCCATAGTGGAGACTAGAAATTGTACAACTCATATGAAAACCTTTGTGTTTTGAGAGGGGTGAGGAGTTTATGGGAGCAGAGCAAAACAGCTCAAGAGCCCTGTGTTCCTCCAGAACAGGTTCTCATGAACTTCTGTTTGTTCAGGCTTCTGAGAGTTCTAGATATAACTTGAAAGCTGTGTATAGTTTTATAGACCTGGAAGAGCCTTACCTGAAAAACATAGAGAGGATCCTAGGAGCTCTTGTTCTTCTTGACATTCCTTTGGCAAGAAAATTCTGAATCTCAGAGCTTTTAAGAAGTTATTTCCACTATGGTTTGACTTCAGTGTTTTAGTTTTTCTCTTGTCACCTCCTTAAAGTGTGTCTCTTTATTCTGTAGCAGGCTCTTGTTTTTAATGAGCTTGTATCATTTTCTGTTCACAGTCAAAATGCTTTCAGAAACAGCCATCTGTTAGACACACTAACTGGCTTGTTATTGAGAGAAGTCCTAAGCAATGCTTTGGTTTTTTCAGATATGGATTTAAATGCTAAATCTCAAAAGGAAATGAACCCCTTCTGTTGTTATGTTTCTATCTTTCTTATCTATATAAACTATCCAAGGTTCACTTTATATTTGGCTACCCAGTTATGGCTTAAACTGTGACATCAAACACATCATCTTGGAGGGAAGATAACTGAGTCTGCTACCTCAAGTCTGCATGTACTTGTGCTGCATACAAGGGCTGAAAATCTGCAATGACTAGATGTAGGGGTATCTATGGGCTGATCTCATCCTTTTCTGCTTGTGAACATGGATTTGGTTAGGATATTGTTTTACACACTCAGTGTTAGTAGTCACCATCTTAATTGAGTGCCTGGAGCATTTCTGTTGTGGATAAAAGAACTGTAGTGAACAGCAGAGTGTGGGTGTTCAGCAACCTTATTTACATATACATTCTTTATCTCAAACTACCTATATTAACAATGTTATTTATTTCTCCAGAGGATGTCATTCCCTGTGGATATATTGAACAATTACAGTCATGAGGACCTGGAGAACTCAGCAGAGGAATTCCTCTTTGACCTTCGATGGGGGAATCTAAATGGTCCTCAGTTCTTCTCTCTGCCAGACCACCGCAAAGTAAGCACCAACAAATACCCTAGTCCTGGTGTTCTTAATGTACCTGTGTATTTAAGAATTAAAATACGCACTCCTAAACTATTGAGTTATATAAGTATTTAGCCAAGCTTTTGTATTTTCCAAATTCAAAATTTGTGGGTTAAGCTTTACTTATTTCATTCTGTAATTGGATTTAATCTGGGTATCACTGACTCTGTACTGCTTCTAGGCAATGGATCTGTGTGCGTTAAGTAATTTAAAAAAATTAAAAACTCCACAAAACAAACAAAACCATATCCTTAAATCTTCAACTGATGATTCAAACTCTTTCCTAAAAAGAAATACTTCACACAGTCTCAAAAATCAGTAAGGAGTTCCTGATTTGTTGAAACTGACTGGCTCTTTTTGTATCTTAGTCCCTCAGTGTTCTTCATGTTTAGTTTCAACTCTCGATTAGTAAGTTTCACTAATTTCAGAAGTGGTTCTTTTCTCTCTGATATATTCTCTGCTGTTATTGAACTCTAGTAAAGGCTAGCTGGGACACTTCTATGTCTTAAACACTTATCCCTGTGAGTTAGTTTGGGTAGCTTTGGTTCTGTCCAGAGAGACATTTCTATTAGAATTAGTACCCATAAACCCAGTAGTGTGTAGAGTTAATGAGAAGTGAAGCTGAGAGGATTCTCTGTGGGACCTAAAGGTCAGTGTTGCAGTTTCCTGGGCAGAAGCAGGAATCTGCATTTCTGCAGGTGCTGTATGCTTAAACAGTTTCTTGTATTAATGTCTTTATTTGTGGTAATAGCATGCCATAATCTTCTTAAATTAGTTAAGCAAATTTATTTACCACATTGTTAATGTCTGTCTATTTTTTATGCATTAATTAAGTATTGGAGACGTGAATTTAAATATCAAAATGCATTTCCACAAAGGTACTCAGTTCCTTAAAGGAGGATTATTTGACCCTTTTCGTGTTGTTTGTGTGGGCAAAATCAAGGAGCCAAGTCCGTAATTTCTAAAATATCTGCTATTTAAGGGAACAAACCCCTTTTGAACACAGCCTTCCCACCACAGTGCTTTAGAACTTGTTAACAAACAATTTTGCTGTGCCAGTTTATTTCTGTGCTGGATTCTGTGCTTGCCTCATTCATCTGTTGACTGTGACAGCTTGTGCAGTTGGGACAGTTGAAGTAACATAACACTGATTCCTTGCACACGCCTTACTTCAGTTATGCACACAAATGCAAACTGTTGACAGAAGAGAGAAGTAACAGTGCAAATTACTGTAGCTTAATCTGCTAGAGCATGAGAATCAAGCTCTTTATAATGTGGTCGGTGTTTAGGAAGAAATGTCTGAAGTAACAGCTGGGCCCTGATGCTTGTCCTTTACAGTTATCTGTTAAATACTCAATTTTCAACATTCATTGTGTTTACCTTGCTAAGCATTCTCTGTGTATTTTACTAATGTTGTTTTATCAAGAGCCTCCTGAATTATTATACATTCTTGTTTCAGGTTCCTATTAGCTTGACGACTGTGGGCTTTGTTCCTCTTTATGGTGAAGAGCGGACACACAAAGTTCTTGCATTGTTTGCACCATGGGACTCGCTCACAGGTTTCATTTTAAGATTTTTATCCCTATGTTGATGTCTCTTTTTCTTTTTTTTTTTTGATAAATACTATGTAACCAGGCCCTTGCTCATTCCCTGCTACTGTAGCTCACAGCTTGTTCACATGCTATTATTTTTTTGTTGTGGACTCATATATACAAATGATAAAGCTTTGCAAACCAATCAGAGAAGAACTAGACTCATTGAATTAAGAGGATATGTAGCAAAAAAATGTGGTGGTTGTCTGGAGCATGGTACAACATATGATTCCCAATCTCTTTTATACACTTCACCTCTCCGAAAGGAATTTATTGAACATTCTAAGAATCCATTAATTTGCTCATGAGTTTAGATGCTCTTTTTTGATAGTGATTGATCAGTATCAACTGTAAATTTGTAAATTTCAGTTTGAGGTCCTAACACAGCTCTGGCTAAGATGACATCTCACTGTTTTTCATGTTCCATTCCTCCTTCTGTCCCTCTCTCCCCTGCTCTTGCTACCTCCCTTTCTCCTTCCATCCTTGTTTCCTTCTCTTTCCATTTAATGCCATGTATTGGATTGCCACAAATGCCTATAGATCACACTCTTCCTGGCTGCTACTCACATGACCATCAGCCTTTTTACATTCATCTGACTCCCTAAAACTTGCACAGTTTCAATATCAATATCCATTAGCAACCCTAAACTAAAATACCTCTATGAATGAGACACCTCTTGGCAGGTCCACTTTTTAGTGAAGCAGATGCTAGAGCATAAGTGTTGAAGGATAGTGCTTTTGTCTGAAAAATAGTTCCTTTGTATCATACTGCACAAAGTATGCATTGGGGTTTATTATTCCCAGTTATCAAAAAAGATTTGGACTAGGGAGCATTTCATGTGAGTGGGATGTTGAGCACCACATTTGTTATGCTAGGGTAGTAAGAGCTACATTTAATATAGTACCATCTTGAAGATGCTTAACTCAGTGTTATTCCTGATTATTTAACAGTTTTAATGAATATGTTTCTTTTGGAATAGTAAGAATCACTAACTTTTTATTTCCCTTGTTTCTTTCAAGCTGTAGCCCTGTATCTTGCTGACCAGTGGTGGTCAATTGATGACATTGTGAAAACATCTGTCCCTGCTAGACAGGGGCTTCATCAGGTAAAGCACTCCAACATTCACCTAGCAATTAATCTTCTCCTTCAAGATAATGGCAAATAGCTAGTGTGTGAGATATTACATGTTTTTATTTATTTAGAAATTATGTAGCTGTTGCAAGTCAAAGGAAATAGAAGAATAGGTACTACAATCAGGAAAGGAACCTGATTGTGAAGACAGAGTCTAGAACAAGAGTGACTCTTGTACAGTAGCCTTATATATAGACTGTTTGGATGTTAATGGTGTTAGGAGTTTTTTCTTTACTCCTTAGAACATTGTTATCTGGTTGTGTTGAAACATCTTAATAAAGTGGTGTATTTTATCATAGCAGTACCTATTGGTCTTATCAGAAGACTAGTAAGCCAGAAACATTTTCAGGAACCTGTTTGACAGAAGCAAGTTGAAGCTGGTGGCTTTTATGAGGCTATGGTTAGGCATGGTGGCTATATATGAGGTCTGGAAAAGTATCCATTTTATTGCTTATCATTGACCTCTGTTACCATTATTGACACCAGTGTAGTATGGAGTTATGTTTTTTCCAAAACTGGGAATCCGTATTTTTCCAGGACTGTAATTTATATCTGCTTGTGGAGTCTGGGCACTTATCTTTCATTCTTGCCTTTTTTAATTTTTTATTTTATTTTAAATTTTCTGTAGAGAATTTGGCTTGTAGCCTTGCTTTCCACGTGCTTCTTAATGGTAAGACAATGATTAAATCAGGAAAGCTGAATCTTTTACAAATGGGGTAGCTGAGACTCTGAGCCTTGGGAAGAGAGCATGATTGCTCCTTCCTTCACAATGGGTAGAATAGTGGTGAGCTTAAATTTCCAGTATAAAAGGAACCCTGCAGGTCAGAGAAAGGGATATTGAATTCCTTGTTTCATGCCATAGAAACTGTTGTAACTAGTTTTTTTCACTGCATCATGTCCTGTTGCCTGCCACTCTATCAGCAGTGATTGAGTGTGCCAAGTCCTGCTACCCTGTGAGGCTCATCGCTTCTTCTCCTTTGTAAGACTTCAGTTACCTGCTAGCCTGAGAAGTCTGAGGCTGGTGTACTGCTACTGTGTCTGGTGAATGTTTCTTAAATTCAAAAATAGTTTTGAGTTAAATCGTAACATTCACACTCCATTGCCCTTTTGCCAGAGCTTCTCTCAGCTTCGCATAAGGAAGCTGAAGTAATGAAGTATCTTCTGTGGTAGTGATTTATACTTAACCTATTGCTATGGATTCTGAACATCTCCTTCCCCCGGAACAAACCCCAGAAAATCATCCTGCTTTAACACTTACAGCTTTCCTTCGCTCCATCTGCAGCTGTGTTAACTGGCAACTTTGAAAATAAGGTCCTTGATGTATAGATATTAACTAATCTGACCAATCTTTTAAAATGCTTTTTTTCTGTGTTCTCTTAGGTGAAATCTGTTGGAGAGAGGGTTGTTCTCTATGTTCTGAATCGAATTATCTATCGAACGCAAGAAATGGAAATCAACGAGATCCCATTTCTCTGTCATGGAAGCAGTCACTATGCTAAGATCATGTGGCAAAAAGGAGAGGCTATTGGGTTCTATTCTGTTAAACCTAAAGGTAGAACACTTGAAGACTCTGGGATTTGGGGGATAAAGGGGACGAGATAAGGAGTTCTCTTGAAGAATATTGTGTGTAGGCTTTACTAGCTTTGCAAGTGTAATGAGCTGGTGTTTTCCTGCAATTGTAAAAGGTCAGATTTTAGCAGTTAACATTGCTAACTTAAATGTTTACACGCTTTAGCAGTCTAAGAGAGTTCTTATATTTCTTCACGTTCTACAAAACATACTTGAAACTGTAAAAATTTGATATACTTGAAAGCTTTTATCTTTCTTCTTCTCTTCTTCTATAGAACAATTATTTACAGTTCGGTTGGACTGTGCTTGTCCTGAGTTAGCAAAAGCTGAAGGCTTTTCTTTCTAGACTTTGTCAGTATTTCACCCATGTTTGAGTGTGCACTGTAGTCTTCAAAAGACTGTTCTGGAAACAGATTGTTAGGATGAGTGGGGAAGCTCTTCTAGCATCCTGAAGGCTACCCAAGTAGTGTAACCTCTCTGCTCAAGTTTGAGCTTGAAAAATGAAGATAGTCATAGAATGCGTTGGGTTAGAAGACACCTTAAAGACCATTTACTTCTGACTCCCCTGTCATGGGCAGGGTGACTTTCTACTTGACCAGGTTGCTCAGGGCCTTATCTAACATGGCCTTGAACACTTCCAGGATGGGGCATCTGCAGCTGCTTTGGGCAACCTGTTACAGTGTCTCTCACCCTCACATTTCTTCCCAATATCCAATCTAAACCTGCACTCTTCAGTTTATGACCATTACCCCTTGTCCTGTCACTACACATGCTCCTGGGAAAAGGCCCTTTCCAGCTGTCTTGTAGGCCCCCTTCAGGTACTGAAAGTCTATAATTAGGGCACACTGGAGCCTTCTCTTCTCCAGGCTGAACAACTCCACCTGTCTTCACCTTTCTGCATAGGAGAGGTGTTCCAGCTTTCTGATCATCTTCTGGCCCAAGGATAAGGGTCACTGGGCTTAAAAATACAAGGTTGCAAAGACTGTATAGACAACTGTATGCTTCTCTTTGGCCTTGTTAGAGAAGAGGGCAACTTTTTGTCATAGTTCACATTGACTCACAGAATAAGGTTCTGAAAATGGATTGGTTAGTTAATGGACTATTTTAATGTCATTGTATGCCATTCCTTTGTCACCACTGAGTTTATAGCTACCCTTGGAATCACAGAATATTCTGAGTTGGAAGGGACCCACAAGGATCATCAAGTCCAGCTCCTAAGTGAATGGCCCGTGGAAGGATTGAACCCACACCCTTGGTGTTACTAGCTCTAACTGAAATACCTATGTGTTGTGACAGTCTGTTTCATCTTTATTAAATTATGGATAATATGTTGTTTATGGGAGAATTTCAATTTAAAGTACCTTAGGGGTTTTTTGTGTCTTCATATAAAATATCAGAATTATTATTTCAGTCTTAGACAAAAAGTGAATTGGTCTTCTTATTTATCCTGAGTAGTGATGTAATTGACATAAAAATGCAATTAAAAATTTTTGTTCTCTTCTATTTCCTCCTCTGTCTTTCAGCTTCATTTTTAGTACCATTTTCCTATGGAATTGTATAGTGAGATTTCAAAGTGAGCCTTTCCTCTCTGTCTTGTCTATTTTTTTTTGGTGCTACAGACTTTTTCTGTTATATTAGTCTATTGATGTATCTTGGCAACACTGTGAAGATTGCCCAGAAGAGATGATAAATTATTTTTATAACTTTATAGCACTTATTATTGTTGTTTGGTATTTTTATAGATTATAAAAGTCTTTATGTGAACATGCTGAAATCCATGTTGCAGCATGTCAGTGATCATGCAGTATGTGATCCATACTGATGGATATTTTTTCCCTCTTGATTATTTCAGGAAGTTTTTGTAACTCTCTTTTTCGTCAGAAGTATAAACTGACAGTGCTAGACACAATATTTGTAAGAAAGAAGCATCGTGGAAAAGACTCTGGGCTAATCATGTTGGAAGACTTTGTTGATTCTTTTACTCAAGGGCCCCTTGGCCTACGATATCCACTGTCATCCTTCTTGTATACAGGTGAGCTCTTTAATTTATTCTTCTTTGTGGTTTCTTCACTTATCTGGGTGAGTGCTGTCATTCAAGCTTCATGTTTGTGGACTTATCCTCAGGTTTATACAGTAACTGTTCTGTGTTTCAGTGAAGGCTAAAAATCCTGATTTGTTTAAGAAGTAAATCCTAATTAGATTTTTAATCCTCTGCATAAAACTGTTTTTCAAACTTCATTGGCTTTCTGCTACTGTGAAGTTTACTGCTGTCCCAGGCCCTCTGCCAAGCCTGAAGAATGGGCTGAGCTGTTTCTGTGTGTGATCTTATGCATATCTTCTTTGTAGCACCTTTTTCTTGCTCATACCTAAAGCCTCATGCGATCATTTAATTCATGCTTTCTCTGAACTTCTGATCAAAAGGACATACCAGACAATTTTTTAACTTCTGTATCAGAAGGCACAGTTCTAACATACAAAGAAAATGCTTATGGTTCTTCCATTAGCAACCTAAGACAGCTATGCTGTGTAGGAAATAACACGGATGCTGGAAACTATGTTCTTGGGACTGTGTTCAGACAAGAAGCACTTTTCTTGTCTGTTTCTCAAGGCATGTCCTAGTCTTAGGCCATCTGCCCAGTCTTAGGCCTATTTTTGTCTGGCCTTCTTAACCGCTGGAAATTTTCTGCTTTTCCAAGTATCACTGATTGTTAGTGGATCTGATAAGACCTGGTTGTTAGGCATCAGCCAGGAAAATGATCTGAGCAGAATTCAATGGCTATTTCTTTTACATGGTCAAGAAATTATATAGTGAGGATACTGTACACTGAGACTGTGCATCAGTAGGGAAACAGCTCAAAAATAGTAGTCTTCCTGGCAACTGCAACAGAATAATGACAAAGGATGCCACTTCACCTCTGTGTTTAATATTTGCATAGAGAGAAAAGAGGTGGAAGGAGAGCAGAGTAGAAAATATTCCAGAAGTGAACAATGAGTGGATGGTTAACCATGCAATGGTAACATGGCAACATTCCCAGAGAGCACTTTTCACAAGTGCCTACAATAAAGCGGGGTGGCAAAAATCACTTGACTATATCATGTGCTTAAGAACCCTTCCATCCTGAGTTGGGTCATGTGATTGGCAGGAGCAGTGACCCGTGAAGCTGCACAATTCTCAAGTAGTTACCTAGAGAAGAAGAAAAACCTATCCATCTTTGCTTACATATAATACTGAAAAGTATTAAACATGAAGAAAGGATTAATTGAGAACGATGAATAAAATAAAGCAATATTATGTTTATTTGAGACTTGACTGTTTTGTTAAGCAGTTCTTTCTGTGCTTGTTTATGTGTGTGATGGCAGATTGCAAAATTATTTGATTTCAGATAAACTGTAAAAACTGAGGTACTGCCGAGTATATAGTATCTATAATATAGTGGGTTTTCTTATGTTTTCTCAGCTTGTAAGCAGTATCTTGAGAAGTACCCTGCGGATAAAAATGTTTTATGGCAAGTGGAGGGAGCAGGAGATTGGTTCCAGAGAAAGTCTATTATGTCTATAGTGCAAAAGGAAAGTCTCAAAATTGCAGGTATGGATGCTTTGTTTTGTTGTGCTCTGACAGTTTGTAAAAGTTGAACAAACACTCTACAAGAGTGACTTCTGTGAACACTGTCTATGGAAACTAGGAGAGATTTTATTTGACCTAAAACCTGTGAGATTAGGTCCTTGACACAAAGTAAACATTACTTAGCAACTACTCAAACAGTGTGTTATCAAACATTATTCTCATACTAAATTCAAAACACAGCACTGTACCAGCTACTAGGAAGAAAATTAACTCTGTTGCACCTGAAAGCAGGACAATATCCACTCCTTGTTTTCTGTATCATTTACATCATGCCCAGGTTCCACACTTTCAAATACACTATCACCTTTCCTTTCTTTTGGTATATACACAGACATCACCCACCTATGTCGTTTTCTTAGTCCATTAGACCATCCCTATAAAATGTCCATTCAGTTAATTTAGTCCATGACTTTGGAGTCCACCTGTCATAGCAGTCTTTCAGGGCAGAAAAGATTGTGTGTTATGTTGAATTGTTGCATGCTGAAGCCAGTTCTGATTTTATAACCACCGCACTTGTCTCATTTTACCAAAATTCATTCTTCATTGATCTGGCTGAATTTTAATGTAATGCTCTTGTTATGACAATTGAAAGGGAATCAGGTTCAGATCCCCAAATTTAGAGTGGGTCAAGACAGGTGCTGTGAGGTACCCAGTGCAGTGATGGGCATATAACCATCGCAGAAGAGACAATATACAGTGTTATGTGGCAATTAACATCGTACAATTTAATTTATTGGCTACTCTCTCCCAAAGCCAAATTCCCTTGAGGTGTACAATGGACTTACCCATCCTCTCACATTACCCACCAAGTGCACCCACATCCCAGCGCAATTCCACAAAAGTGTTTGCATTTGCCTGAGGCAGGAACAGCCCAGATTATTTTCCCCAGTGTATTTATGTGCAGTACAAGAACTTTGTCCCTTTCTACAATTTGTAAAATCTTGATTGGGAAGTGCCAGATCAACTCGCACTGCCCAAGTGTTACCTTACCAGGTGGCTTTTGCTAAATGCTTCTCTCAATATTTGAAGATCCTGGTACCCATTGCTCCTGGATAAATGAATAACAATTCATTGTACCATTTCCTTTTTCTGGAATCTCATACATGATGAGGAGTGTGATATTCCCACTCAATGCCACAATGTGGTAGCTCAGATGGGTTTACCTCTCTGTTGCCAGTCACTCTGCTTCCCTCACTGGAACCATCTCCACAGGGCATTTGATACCACCCATGAGGCAGTATAGAGCTAAAGTGTTGGCCATTTTTCTCGTTCAGCAATGTCTCAAGTCAGCTAGATGGCTTTCACCTCTGCAAACTCTCTGTATTTACCTTCTTCTTCAGCAGTTTCTGCAACTTGTCGTAGCAGACTCCATTACTGATCCTTTCCTACAAATGTGGGAGAACCTATCAGTAAACAAGGCATATTGCTTCTCATTTTCTGACAACTTATTACACAATGAGACCTCATCAGTATGTGCCATCTTCTCCTCTGGTGACATTCTGAAATCTTTTCTGGACAATCGATGACCACTTTCAAGATTCTTGGACAACTGGAGTTTCTTTATTGGGCTCATTGTTTGATCAGTGAGACCCACTTACTCCATGCAACATCATTTGCATTATGTGTGCAGAGGAGACCCTCTCTTTAAACATCCTGTCCAGCAGAGGCAACCAGGGTGCCAGGAGGAGCTGTGCTTAAGTACCAGTCCCTTCTGAAACTCTTTGGACTCCTTCATAGGCTGTCAGTGTCTTTTTCCGCTGGGGTATAGTGAGCCTCTGATCTTCTGTATCCCCAACTCCAAAAATCTAGGGGTCAACCTCTAGTCTTGTCTGATGCTTTCTCCCAGAAGATCCAGGCAGGACCATTCTCCCCAGCTGTATAGCAGAGCACATTTTTTACGTCTTGCCCTGGCCCAGCTGACCCAAGGACTACAGCATGAACTACTTTCTGTTTGAATTGTTCAAAGTTTTCTCGTTACTCAGGGCCCCATTTGAAACAGTTCCTCTTCTGGGTCACTTGATAGAGAGGGCTGGCAATCAGACTGTCACTGAGAATGTGTATTCTCCAAAAATGCACAATGCCTAAGAAAACTTGAATTTCCTTTTTACTAGTTGGTGAATACATTTTTGTTATTTTGTTGATCACATCTGTTGCAATTTGATGAAATCCATCTTGGTATTTTATTCCTAAAAACTGGATAACCTATGCAAGTTCCTTGATCTTACTTTGTTTAATGATAAAGCCATCTTTCTCTCTCCATAGTGGTTCACTTGCTATGGTGACATGGAATACCTTCCTTGAAGGGGTACCTTTCCTTCGCGCTTGACAGGCAACTAAGTGCCATGCACCCACTTGTCCCCACCTCAGTGGGGTGGGGAAGAGAATCTGCAAAAAATGTAAAACCTCTGGGTTGAGACAACAACAGTTCAGTAATTGAAGTAAAATTAAATATAAATGTGGTATAATAATAATTGTAATGAAAAGGGAGACAACAAAACCAGAGAAATAAAACCCAAGAATTGATGCACAATCTAGTTACAGTGATTAGCCCCTTCCAGTTTGTAAACTGGGTATGACATTTTGTGGTATGAAATATCCCTTTGGCCATTTTGGATCAGATGTTCTGGCTCTGTCCCCTCTCCAGCTTCTTGTGTACCTGCTCACTGGGAGAGCAGAAGAAACTGAAAAGTCCTTGACTTAGGGTAACTGTGATTTAGAGCAACCAAAGCATCAGTGTGATATCAGCATTATTCTCATACTAAATTCAAAACACAGCACTGTGCCGACTACTAGGAAGAAAATCCCAGCTCAGAGCAGGACAGATGGTTAATTTTTATGTGAAGATACTATAATTTTCTCTTTCCCTGTTTCCTCTTTTAAATCTTAAAGATGAGGCCTCAAAGAAGGAAAATAAGACTTTGCAAACAGAGGATAATGGTGGTCAGTCTGCAGTATCTGAGGCAAGCGGGCAGATGGCTGAGCTAGAAACACAGGTAAGAGTAGGTACACAGTCTGTTATGTCTTTTTTTTGATTGCATTCTTACTGAAAAACAAATTGTGAGAAATTATTGTTGTTCATTTCATTATAATTGAGTTAGCTTGAGTCCATAGTATATATAAAAGACAAAAACTTTTGTTACTTTTTTGTCTGGGTGTAATGTTTCCCACTGATGTAACACCAATGACTAAGCTGGGATTAAAAATACCTATTTCATGTGTGTGGGCAGGTGGGGTTTCCCCATGAATGTAGAAAGTCTGTGCCTGCAGCTGTCAGGGTCTGTAATTTGAGCAGATTACATAAAGGAGATTATTTCAACTGTCTAGAAAGGCTGGATTTAGAGCAGCACATTCACATCATAACTCAATACAATGGGAAGTGTTAAGTTTGCATTCAGTTATACTTTGTCCATACAAAAGGACTGCAGCTTTCTTTGTATGTACTTGACATATCAGCCAGATTTCAGCTACATATGGATATGTGGTCATGAATATATTTGTGTGTTTTAATGGTAGGAAGCTGTTTCTCTATCTGATTTGTGTTCTGAGGCCACATACAATGTGCATGACAATAATATGTAGCTCCAAATACCATGAGCATGAATTTGTTTGCTTCAGGACTGTCTATAGCATTGACATGACCATGCTTTTGTCAAAGTCAGTAATTTAATTAAAATTGGGAAATAATGGCTAAATTAATACTCTCAGCTATTAATATCTAAGCTTAGATTTGGAGTTTAAGTCAACTGAAGAAAAGTAAGGATGTTTTCAGTCTCTCAATTACCAAAAACTATCTTTCATTTCTAACAGTGTTTGAAGTATCATCTCTGAGTTCTAGATTCAGATTCTAATAATGATCATATCAGTAAAATGATCTAGGAATATGCAGGTTTTGGTTGTAGAGTTAACATGGATGTTTTTGGAGAAAAAAGCAGAATAGTAGTAGTTCTTACAATTTTTGTTGCTGTGAGCTAAGAACTTAAGCCCTTGTCTCTTGGCTTTTTTCAAAGAAAGATGACAGTAGATACCAAACTGCTCCAGCTCCTAATAGTTTGATAGAATTGCTGTCAGCTCTATAATTGGCAACTGCAGTATCTATAAGCAGTTCTGCAGTGGTTTGAAAACTGGTGGATCACCAAAGAAAATAAAATACCCCATGTTCCCCCAAACCATGAAAAAACATTCCCCAACTTTCATTTTCACCTTTCACTTAGTGCTTCCTATTTTGTGTGTTGTGATGCTTGAATAATTTGTCATTAGTTTACAAAGTCTGATGTGTTTAAAACTCACTTGAAAATATTTCAAATAGCAGAATGTAGACTTGTTCACTTTTTGCTGGCCTTCTTTTGTGGTACTGAAAGTGAGGCCAGAAAAGTGAACCAGCATGCTGATTATTGCCAGTTCCAAGCTATTTCCAGCAGCTAAGAAAGAGCAATATGCATAACTTTATTTTAATGTGTACAGTTTATACCCACTTCAGGCTATGAAGTGCTGAATCCTTGCTGAAAAAAAATCCACGTATTGGGATGGTGTGGAAGAACAAGAGACAAAAGACCTCTAGGGAGAGGGAGCCCTGACCTAACCACACTCTTGGCTGACTATGCATGCAACCTGCATTACTGCTGAAATACTGAGTTCTGTCTTTTCTTGTCACATCTTTTTCTAATGTAGGCTGTTTCATGTCATGACAAAAATAAAACTATAGAATAGAATGCTAGTATAAAAATAAAACTTTGCAGTTAAATTTTGTCAGCTACTGTATTTTTGCCCCATGGGTTTATGCAGAAATGGGGAACAAATAGTAAAAGACTTCTGGCATTTAATTCTGTGTACATTTGTTATGAACAGAATTGTTAGGGAAGAAGCTTAGTAGTATTGTTTTTACTGACAGGTTACTTCCGAGTCCTATCTTCTATATTGAGGACAGAAGTAAAACAGAAAAATTAGCCATACATGACATAAAGATAATTTTTTTTAAAAATTAAAATTTGTTGAGAGATAAGATATGTAGATAAATTAAGAATTATTGTTGCTGCTGTTCCATAGGATCATTACTATGAAATAGTGATCTAGAAAGATGCAATCATAGGTAGGAAGATGAAGGTATTTTCGTCAATTCAGAAAATTTTAGAATAACAGTGGCTTTGCTTTTGCTTCACAGGCTGAGTCCCAAAAAGATAAAGAATCAGCAGCTGTCCATGCAAGCACATCTGAAGGTAAAAATAACCTTGATTATCAGTATTGTGATTAATGTAGATCAGTAGTTTTCTAGGCTCTTACAGCTTTCCATCTTCACGTATTCATCTGTAAATTATATAAAAACACTTTAAGTATATAAATACACTTTCCTCTAAGGTGCTGAGGCTCAACTCATAAACTGTGTAGTGGAATTCAGATAAAACTGTTATAAGTCTTCATAAAGATATTATTCAGAAAAGAAGTACCACAATGAAGTGCTAAAGTTGCACTCAGTTTCTTTAATGAACTATTAGGGGTGGGGAAATTATATACAGATCTTAAACTGAATTTGTTCACTTGAATTTATTCTGGGGTTTTTTGGTGTTTTTCTTCTAAGAGCCTAACATAATTCCTGCGTCCGTCTGGACACGAAGCAGTCAGTTAAAACGTCAGAGGATAAATAAAAATAGACAGAGACTTGGACTAGAAACTTCCAAAGGAAATGAGGAAAATGCTCTTCCTGTGTCCAAAAGCAGGTACCAGAAACCCTGTATTTAAGTGACTTCTTATTGTGTTGCTTGGGCAGTCACAAACTGCATCAATGTCTCAGAGTGTGCTACCGATATTTCTTCTGCTTACTTTCCACTTTATTTGCTTGATTTTAAAATTGTTAAAAGTAAAGTCTGATGTGAGAAAGAAAATTGAGGCATTGTCTGAAGAGGGACTGCATCAAAATGTCATATCTCTGAAAGCTCAGAAAATACTAGAAGTAACAGTAAGAAAACAGTGAGGGCTGAGACTGTTCTGTTACAATGGGGTCTGTGCAACTGTAAAAATATCTGTATTCATACAGCACAGTTTCTTGTGACAATATAATTGGACTTGTATCCACACTGCTGTGTTGTCTTTGAAGAGGTGTCCCTTCCTGACTTCTTATTATTGTGGCATATTGCAATAAAATAAAGTCTAATTGTATATTTTGGGAGTTGATTATTGCTTGTCACTTAATAACAAGGATTATAGGGAGCCATATGTCTTCAAATAAAGCTTTTTGTTTATATAAAATTTTAAACCATCATATCCAATCTTACACCCTGAAAAAAGTCTGAAATTTTCAGTTGAAATTATCTTTTCTTGTGGAATAATTGTCAAATGTAGATGTGAAGAGTAGCATGGCTTGTGTGCCTTAACAGCTCCTACAAGCCAGAACTTGGAGTACTAATTTGCACTGACTTCCATTCAGAGAGCAAAATTGTGTCTATTTCAATAAATAAATAGCCTCCTTCTCTCTCACAGGCACACTGTGCCCACCCAACCCTGTTCCATGTGTGTCTCTCCTTCTCTTCTTTTCCAAAGAAATGCACTGCAAAACCTCTTTTGAAAAACTGAAGATAACCTGATTATTTTCTAGGAAATCATTTAAAATAGTTCCCTGAAGTTTCTTTAAACAAAACGAGTTGTGAGGGTTTTTTAATGTGAAATTGAAATCTTCAGCTGGATACAGCCTAATTTTTGTGTTTAAATTGCTCTGTGGGACTATAAATACAGTATTGCTGTGCTGCATTGTCAGTGTGCTGCCCTAGACTGGTTCAAACAGGCTAAATAGCACGGTTTGATGCTGCAACAACTGAGAAATGCTGAGAAGTGCTATGTGATAGGACTAGCCTGATACTGGATATTGTTAATATTTTGGGCCTTGCAAAATGAAGCCATTGAAGTGCTGTTGCTCTTTTGAACAAGATGTGTTACATGGTGTTTTTGAGCAGAGCTAAGGGGTATCCTGAAGGCAACAGAACAGGATTTCAGCCTGGTTCTTTCCTTCAGTGCACATCAGTAAGTGAAACAGAGTCTTGTGGTGGGAACTTTCCTATGGAGTGTCATCATCTAAAGACTGGCATGTGGGATAAAACCCTCCAATGTTGCATTTATTATGAGATCTCAAAGCAGACTCCGGCAACTCTATTGCATATACTTTTTCCTTGTATGGAGTAATTTTGGTTCATGTAAACTGTATCTAATCTCAAAAGTGAGAACTGAACATTTGAGTTAGTGTTACTACTCGTCAGGTGTGCCAACACTTCATCTTTGGCTGTTTGGTAATGGAATCTCTAGCTGATTGAAACATCTTCAGCTATGATGTGTTTGATGCCTTCAATTATTTTCCAGTCATGATCTTTTTAGTATGTGTATATTCAATGCTTATACATACATAGTTGCTTTTATATATTGTAGGCTTTTATAATTCCAAAATTTTAAACAGTGGCTACAGTGTGTGTGTGGCAGAGGGCAGAAGCTGCTCCTTTTCTTACCCCTTTGTGGCTTTCGAATATGTAATGTATTGCTACTCTCTAAATTTAAAATAACAAACTTGAAGAAATTTCTGACTTCTGTCTCATAAAATGGACATGAGATAGATTGCATTTTATAATTGCCAAAGCAGTTTTCCTAGTTGTTTTGGTTTGGTTTTTTCTAATGAAGAGTTAGCCATTTTAAAGATACTGTAAGTTTTCTTTATTCTTATTTCCTATGGCAAGCATGTGATACTGCACTTTATAACTGTTTGTAGTGGGTTAACTCTGGCTGGATGCCAAATACTCACTAAAACCTCTCTCTCACTCCCCTCTGCAACTGGGCAGAGGAGAGAAAATACAACAAAGGATTCATGAATTGAGATAAGGACGGGGAGAGATCACTTACTGATCACCATCACAGGCAAAACAGACTCAAAGTGGGGACATGAATTAAATTTATTACTAACAGTATCAGAGGAGAATGAGAAGTAAAATAAATCTTAAAAACACCTTTCTCCTACTTGTCCTTCTTTCCAAGTAGTACCTCCTCCCTGCCAGCAGCACAGGGAGATGGGGAATGGAGGTTATGTTTTGTTCTTCCCAGGTTGTTTCTGCTGCTGCTCAGGGAGAGGAGTCCTTCCTCTGCTCCCTGTGGGGTCCCTCCCACAGGAGACAGTCCTTCATGAACTCCGGTGTGAGTCCATCCCATGGGCAACAGTTCTTCACCAGCTGCTGTAACATGGGTCACTTCTCGCTGGGGTGCAGTGCTTCAGGCACAGGCTGCTCCAGTGTGGGTCCCCCACAGGGCCACAATTCCTACCAGGAAAACCTGTTCCAGCGTGGGCTTCTCTCTCCATGGGTCAGCAGGTCCCTGCCAGGACCCTGCTCCAGCATGGGCCTCCCGCAGGGTCAAAGCCTCTTTCGGGCATCCACCTGCTCTGGCGTGGGCTCCTCCACGGGCTGCAGGTGGGTCTCTGCATCCCCACGGTCCTTCAAGGGCTGCAGGGGCACAGCTGCCTGACCATGGGCTGCACTATGGGCTGCAGGGGAACTTCAGCTCCAGCAGCACCTTCTCTCCCTCCTCCACTGATCTTGATGTCTGCATAGTTGCAGTTCACATGTTCTCACTGCTCTCTTCTCTGGCTGCAGTTTTGTTCTGCACAATCACGTTTTCTCCCTTCTCAAATGTCTTATCACAGAGGTGTTACTATCATTCCTGACTGGCTCAGCCTTGGCCAGCAGTGGGTCTGTCCTGGAGCCAGCTGGCATTGGCTCTGTCAGATATGGGGGAAGCTTTCTGGCAGCTTCTCACAGAAGCCACCCCTGTAGAACCCCCTGCTACTAAAAGCTGGCCACACAAACCCAGTACACTGGTCATGAAAGAATTTCCCTGCTGAGATCAGTAAAATTATGTATTAATCTGAAAGATTAAAATGTGTATTTTAATACCTGCTACAGGCCAGAACTTCTTGCCCACACATCTGAAAGCCCTGAAGACTTGTTAGATGTACCTAAGGAGGATACTGTTGAGAAGGATGAGGAAATAATTGTTGAAAATGAGGACCAGCCTGTGTTAGAAGCAGAGCTACATGTATCACCCCCTGAGAAACAGAACGAGAAGGAGGTGAGTTGGATGTGATGGCAATAGCAGACAAGTTTGAAATACAACTGCAGTTTCTATGAAATGTGGTCCTTGCTGCCTTGGTCCATGTGACCATTAGCTCTTTGATTTTTTGCACCACTGCTTCCTTAAGAATTGCATCTGAGAAACTTACACTAGTCTAGAAGTAGTTTCAGGGAATATTCCACTGTACATATTTTGAACTATAGAGTTCATAGGATCATCAATAAGGTGAATTTCTAATCTGAATATTCTCCTAATCTGAAATTCCAGAGAACTGGAGTAAGGTCAAGATCTGATCCAGTATCTCTAATTGAAAAAAAAAAAAAGCCTGTGTGAAGAAGCCAATAGTTGGTATGCTTCAGTAACTTCTCTTGACTCTTTCTACTCATCCCCTTGAAACTTGCCTGTTGGATTTAAACATCACATTTAAATCCAGCTTTTATCTTCAACTTGTTAACAGCTTGAATTTAAATCTCTGAGTACCCTTTGGGCCTAGCAATGATTTCAAGGTTTTATGGTCTTATTAATGGGTGGGAAAGTGGATCTTACAATGTGTTTGGGTCAAGGGATGACTTCAGCATGCATGCACGTGAGATGCATAGACTTGGCTTGGCTTCTAACAGTGTAAGCTATGGTCAGAAATTTAGTGCAGGTAACAACACCAAGCTAATACTTTGGTTAAACTAGCTACACTGCATTAAGTTCTGCCTTCTTAGTAGACATTTCTAGGTACCTGAGCTATCTGCTTCTCATGTTAAGCTGCAAATTTAGATCACAGGTACACTCACTTATGCTGGGAAACAATAACTGGGCATAATCTTGACTTACAAATGTGATTTAATTCTTTTAGGAAACTCCATCAGAACCTCTTAATGGTGAGGTAACAGAAGAAACTGGTAAGACTTCAATTACAGCTGAAGAGGAAACAGCAAGCGAAGTTCCAAGTGGCGACTCAAAACTGCAGCCTGAGAGTCAAGGAAAAGAACCTTTAACTCTGTTTGTTCCATTAATCCTTGAGTCTCCAGCTAAATCTTCAGAAGACACTGTATCAGAAAAGGTGAGAGAAGTGAAACAAAATGTGAAGTTATTTTTCCTTTAGAGTGTATGTATCTTGCAGGGGTTTTTTTCTTTTGTTAAATAACAGATAGAAAGTAGCCCCTAACATGATATGAAATTATTGGGAGAAGCAATTATTTAGGTCAAAGGATGTAAATCCATACTAACATTTCTATTTCAATATGCAGAATGCAAATGTATGTACATGTGATAACCAAAAAGAAAGATTTGTTTGCTAGTTTGCCTTGACAGTAATGAAACTACTGTTTCTCTCTAAAATATTATTTGGGTATGAATGAAAAGCCACATTCCTATTTTGTCTAGCAGTTCTTGCCTGATGAGGTGTACAAGTAATTGATTACTGCTAAAATACCTTTCTAGAACAGAGGTTTTACTGGGTTTTTTATAGTACAAAGGCAGATTGTTACATGCTAGCAAAAATGATAATTGTACTTGTCAAAAATATTTTTTCCCCTGGGGATTAATTTCAGAATGCTTTAACTGTTCCTCAATACCCCCTTGAATAATTTGAAAATCGGAGAATAACTCTGGATACCAAATGCAGGTCACAAAACAGTCTAGTGCAAAAAGGAGGATTGATTTGTCAAATCTCTGTGTAGTATTAAAAAATGCTGAGTGTGAAAGTATCCTCTGAGGTTGCTGGCTCGGGGCAATTGTTGCTCAGCCTCTTGTATCTTCAATTAATTGTCCCTTTGATTGTTTTGGCATCCCTTCCGTCCACCTGCAGGTTTTAAATGAAAATGATTCAGAAGTGCTGACTGAAGAAGTTACATCAGTAGAGAAGGAGGGCACTGGAGAACAGCAAGAATCTGAAAAGACCACCACTGAAAATACAGCTGCTTCAGCATCAAAGGAAGAGCTCTCTGATAATGGCCTGCCCAACCCTGTGGTGCCTGAAGCAGTAGAAGAATCTGAAAACTTACCTGCCTCACTGGAAGTTCAAAACGAGGAAGCAGGGCACAACTTGCAAGAGGCACCTGCTTCCTTGAGTCAGAGCTCTTTGATAGTCGTTGAACTTGAGGGTGTTTCTCTGCAGCAGCCTTCTGGACAGGAAGGACAGAAGAACCAGTTGGAAGAGCCCTCAGAAGAGTCTACAGAGCAGACCGATCACTACACGCAGACAGTGGCAGAGCGGGCTGCTGACAGCAGCTCTGAGGAAGCAGAAATTGAGGTACCTGTTGTAGATCGGAGAAACTTGCGAAGAAAGGCCAAAGGCTATAAAGGTCCACCCAAGAAAAAAGGAAAGCCAGCTTAAAAATGAAGTATTGATTGTTAATTCATCTATTTATAAGAAAGCTATTTTGTGTAAAACATTAGGGTGTAACTAAACCGTGTCAGGCACAGGATATGCGTCTTTAAAATTCTGGGTTGGACTTTCTTTTGTCTTCGTCATCTTTTCTCACTAGACATTGAACTTCTTCATAGTGTGAAAGTAAGTAGCCAGTCTCCTGCCTTCATAAAGTATACACACTAAAGAAACACAGTTATGCTATCAGAGGGAACAGTTTGTGTATTTAAGATAGTAGTCCTGGAAGAAAAATGCAGTGTGAAATGCTGGCCCTATCAAGGTCCCTTAAATTCCCAAAGATGGCCATGATACCAGACATCACTCCAGCTACTTTTTTTTTCTTTTTTTTAATAACTTTATGTTTTCTACTGTCGAAAAAAGCAGAAAAAGGAAAATGCTTCCTTGCTTCTTGTTCCCCTCCCAGAGATTTTCTCATAGGAAATTAAAAGAATGTAAAATTCTGTCATTGTAGGTCTCAAAATATACAAGGAAGTGTAGCTCAGTAGATGAATGCAACATAAACATTTGTCTTTCAAGAGAATCACTTGAAATAGCTGAGTCAGTAGAAACAGCAGAGTATCAGCCATTGCTGATTCTGGTTATGGATTTCTTGTCTAAAGATCAAGATGTCTATGCTGTAAACTATTTCTGGCTTCCAAAGCAAGCATTTTGGTAAGCCTAAGTTTTTCCAGAGTGTATGGAGTATAGACTACATATGGAATCATTTGAACTGCCTTCCTAACTACTTGCATGTGTTGAGTGGACAGTTGATTACTTGTTGCATTACAGGAAAAGGATATGACAACTTTTGATCTTGTTTTGGTCTGAATGGAAGTGGCTCTTTGTTTTTTCCAAATACTTTGCTGGTGCTGTGGGGTAACTATTAAATTGTTGTGTCTGCCAGGTGTGTGACTCCTGTAAGCACTGACATTTCAGGTGGTTGTGACATTCATTAGTGTGAATATTAGTGGGTGTTTCAGCAAATGCTTGTTTGCCAGACTTCCATGCTGTTAGGAATTAGCAGGTGATAGCTTGGAAATATTTCTGATTCTCACTTTCTTTTTCTAACCTGAGTATAATTCCTGGGATGATAGCTTCCTGGTTCACAACTTTTCTTAAAAGCAACCAGACTTTGCTGTATGCAGACAGAAATAAAAACAGACTTTCCATGTGTATTTGCCTTCTGAGGTTCTCCTGACAAACTACATATTTAAGTTGTCACACACACCTGAAGTTACTCTTAGTTTGCTTTGTGTTTCTTCTCAATTAATGGAGCTTCTCTCATAATGGGTTAAAAAACTCAGAAATAAAAGAACAATGATTCCAAGAAAAATCACACACCACTTTTTGTCCTGCTTATATACCTTTTCCAAGATGAGTGAACTAGTCTTTCACAGTGTCTGAAAAGCAGAGGTACAACTATTCAAGGTTCACTGGAATAGCTGCAATGCTGTCTTAACTTTTATCCCTTTATGAAGCTAATATAAGAACCTGGTTTTGGACTTTTATGCTCATACAGCTTAATTCTAAGTGTTTTAACTATAGAAGATACATTCATACCAATTCTTTTAGCTGATGAAGTACCATGCTCCTTTTTAATCTGTTAAGATCAGCTTGTAGGAAAAAAAAAAAGTGTTACCAATCTTTAGACTCGGCGTGCATGAGATTACTGAGTTAAACCTGCGTTTCTTGAACTACTGCATGTAGCTATATCTTTGCAAGGTACTCTTTATCAACCCCATAATTGATATTTAAGATTTTTCCTGAGTGTGTGTAAACATACTCAAGTGAACGTTAAGCATTTCTAAAGCTCACAAAGAGGATACAACAAAACTTCTGTTATCTTCTGTATGGTTCCTCTTTTACTGCTGAGATTAATTGTATTAAAAAAAAAAAGGAGGGGCTAGAAAACACGTCTCTTGCATTGCTAAGACTTTGGGATTTGTGAGGATTGATAACCCAAAAAGAGTGTTTTTGCAGTATATTGCAATTCATCTTCCATTTTTGGGGCAAGCTTTACTGACGAGTAATCTGCTGAATTCTTCAACTGATACAAATCTATCCACTTTTCAAAAAGTTAAGGATTCTTTTGCTTATGGAAAGTGAGCATCAGTTATTTCAATTACCCCTAGGTATATCTTCGATACCTGGACTTGTTGTTTATATTCCCTGTGAGGTTGGAAAACTGTTCAAGTGAAGATAATTTCACTCACCTGGCTTTTTACTTTTCATGCTAAAGTTGGAATGATTTCAGTAAGACTTTCTTTTGAGACATTTGCATAGTGAGTACATAAATATCACAGAGATTATGATATTAAGACAGTCTTGCCTTCTACTGAGAACAATCAATTTTCTGATCTTCTTTCAGTGAGTCAGTTTTAAATACTAAACTTAAATTCCCAGGTTTACAGTGTAATCTTGAGTAGATCTATAAATCTGGGGTAGCTGTGGTAAAAGGCCAGGCTTTTACATCCAGAATGTGGGCAGTTGCAGTGCAATCGGAAATTCAGATAACCAGTACAGTCTTGGAAAATGAACATTGTTCTAATTGTGATCACAGAGGTACTTTGAACCAAAGGCCACATTTTATTTCTATAACAACTTCTTTAGCATCAGTAATTCTGCAGTAAGTAGAATCACAAAATCAAAATACTGACTTTATTATGTTTTTATTGCTGTACTGATTGTCCCACTGGAACAGTACTTCAATAGCCTATGCATTTTATTAAGTTTATATAAGGGAACATGTCTGACAACTGTATTGACTGGAGTGTTTTATCTTGGGAAAAACAGCAGTTTGTAAGCTTGGAAATTTATTATTACCATCAAAATCTTAAATAATTTTTAAAATCCTATTGCACCAGCAACAAATGATTAAAACATCAACTTTATACAAGTTTGTAACAAATGTTAATGACAACATGCTGTGGAACTATGTGTGTGCAGTGAAAGCAAGAAGTATTACTTTTGAGCTTTATTTAGGCTAGGAATAGAGCTTAAAGAATATTTTGTGACTTCAGCCTTGCACTTAAATGGTAAATGGTTTTGTACTTGAATCCAACATTTGTTAAAATGTCTGTCTAGTACTGCTTCTCCAACATTCTCTCTTGGTCAGTTTTAAGTTCATGCAGAATTCTTGTTTGCTGTTCCTCTGTTCCATAGTCCTTTGCATGGAAATGAATACATCTTACTGCAGAAGTGCTTTAACTTATTTTAAATTATGTCTGACCTGTGTTTGCTGCTTTTTCGTACCATTTCATGTGCAATGTCTGTAATCAAATCAGTGATTTACAAAGTCATTGACACTACTTACACATAGTAACAAATTAGCTCTAAGTTTCAGCTTCCCTGCTTTAAGTGACTGTTCTAAAATACTATTTCCAAGGGGATATACTTTTTTTCACAAATGTGGTGTTAGGTGTTTTCTAAAGTAGTGATACTGTGTTTACAAATCTTTGAGATGTGTTACTATTGCATAATGTTGTACCTTAGTCTTGTTAATTTTTCCTTTTGGTACTGCCTTGGCTGCTTTTGAAATGTTTGAAGTAGTAATTAAACTTTTATTTTGTGATTTTTTTTCTGCTTGGTTTTTAGCATTTGAGTCCTTTCTGCTATACATGAAGCACATTTTAAAGTGGTTCAGTTCACTAGAACTATTATTTGACAATCTGTTGGCTACAAAGGAGTTCTAAAACATCAAAGGTTATTAATTGAAAAATCATTTATCAGTTAAACCAATTTTCTGTTATTAGCTTATGCATCGCTTTTTTTTTTAAAAAAGAAGCAGAATAGGCTCTTCTGTATATTACAATATGGATTCTGCTGTTTATATCAATTATGCAAGATGATGTAAACTTGGCAGTTATTAATGGAGTTTGCTATAGACAAGCCAACTAGAAATGCTGTAATGCACTCCCTACAGTGTGGTACATTAAAATGCCTTAAGTGCAGTAATTGTTGAGCCAACAAGTCACGTGTAGATGTCAGTAATCAAATCGATCATTTACAATGTCATTGACACTACTTACACATAGTAACAAATTAGCTCTAAGTTTCAGCTTCCCTGCTTTAAGTGACTGTTCTAACATACTATTTCCAAGGGGATATTCACAAATGTTGTGTTAGATGTTTTCTAAACTAGTAATCCATGTCTATAAATCTTATGAAAGATGTGTTTTTTGTATATATATATTTATAACACAAAATGTGGTAAAGTTTTTCTTTAAGACAGCTGTAGAAAATTAAAGTGTTCTTTTCATGTTTTTATAGTCCAGTAAAGGGTAAAGCAACAAGAACTTAAATGGAGAGTTAGCTCTTCTAACAAAATGCCCTCCCTCCACTTACTGGCTTGTGACTCTTATTTTCAAATCACTTGTCATTTATGCAAAGTAAAAATCATAGTAAGTTAGTGCTGTGTGTTAAACTAATTTTAAACAGTCTGTAACAGGAGAAGGCTCTGTGGTGTACTAAAGTACTGCCTCTATCAGATTGTGTAAGAGAAGTTATAAAGATGGTACACAAGCAGCTAGCTTGACTTCCTGGCCAGAGTTCCAGATCTGAAATGTGACTGGAGGAGCATCTCTGATGGAAGAGGCTGAGAACTGCAATTGTTCTGCCTGGAGAAGAGAAAGCTTAGGAAGGTCTTACTTGGTGTACAAATACCTGGTGAGAGGGAAGTGTATGGCACAAATTAGTGCTTTAGATCGCTTACAGAATCACTGTTAAAGGTATTAACAAAAGCAGGATTAATATAAATTTGCAAAAGTGACTTAAAGTTTGATGGCAAGAACCAATCTGTTACTTCCTAGATAGAGGAAGCATACAAAAGAAAGTTGAATTAGATTCAATCTAAAATTACTTACAAAGACTGAGAATGCAAAAGGATCAGGGAGACCCTTCTGTTGAGTCATGAGGTTCAGAGAGGACCCCCTCGCTTTTGTAGAAGCATAGAAGATGGTTGGTAATAACGCACTGAGAAAGAACAGGATATGGCTGGAGATGGGGGCATATCCAGGTAGGGCAGCACTTTTCCAGGACAAACAGCCTTGTTCTGGCTCCTGGGAATAAGCACAACACAATATCGAGCAGGTGCAGGAATAGGGCTGAGCTGCCCCCATGACTCCATGAAGGTCAACCATCTCCAGCGATACCAGTGATCCCTAGTTCATCTCTGTGTCTCTCCCCACTTTCAACCAAGCCTTTATTCAAAATCCACTGGTGTGTGTTTATACTAGGATATCAGGGATTAACATATCAATTTCCATGCTAAGTGTGTAATTTACCAATAAAACTTCATAAGCTTTTGCGGACCCTCTGACTTTTGTCATTTCTTTCAACCACAAGCACCTATTAATCTTGAGTACTCCTGGCACCTGAAGGGTAGGATGCCAAACTAAACTCCTTATGGAGTGTGACTGAGTCCAACTTTAGTTCCAGACTTGATCTATGGTTTATCTGTTACAAATTTGGAGGCACTTAATCATTTACTAGTTCAACCATTTACAGAGTGATTCAATAGGACTTACTCAATGGCGACTTACAGATATGAGATTGCAAGTTATACTGTACTTGTTATAGGATGTTTAAATCAATTTACATGCACAAAAGTGCATACACACATACATGCACGTATTACAAAGTTCCATGCTAAAATTCCCCTTGAGTTCAGTGAACTACTCATAACGAATGCCTTTACATTTCTCAAAGGCTGAGCATTAAGCCTTAAGGCATGTGAAGGGCTATTGGCCCAGGCCCTGTCATCAGCTTTTGGCAACAGCAGTGGTCCACTTGAGTACTGCAAACTCTCAAGCTGGTGAGCTCTAAGAGCTGTTTCACTCACAGGGAGATATAGGTCAGCATACTGTGTCCTAGGAGAGGTCAAAGAGTCCATTGTTGCAAGATGATTGACTTCAGTCATCAGTCAACCTTCACCAAGGTCAGAAGTAATTACTGGAATTTTTCAAAATTCCATACTGGCTAAACTTCAGGTTAAGTTATGGTCAAAGACTATTGAGGATGGCTGATTCTCTCTTATCCCTCTGCTTGGTTAGCCATCAGAAGTTCCTGTTAATGGACTGTTCCAGGGAAGTTCAAGGGGAGCTTAACTGCAGAGGAGCCACTACTTGAGAGCAAGACCTAATGAGATCATAGAGCAGCCTGAGGAGGCATGAATCACCACACAGTGTAAAGATGGATCAAAACTCAGTGGTGCCCAGTTGGGCACAAACTGAAATACAGAAAACTATTTAAACATAAAACTGTTTAAATTAAGCATGGTCAAACACTGGTTCAGGTTGCTCAGGGAGGTGGTGAATCTCCACTCTTGGATATACTCAAAACCTGACTAGGTTCTGCTGTAGATGATTCTGCTTTAAACAGGAGGTTGGCACTACACAGTCTCAAGAGATTCCTTACAACCTTAACTACTCTTTCTATGTGATACTTAACCTGCTTACTGCATGTGTGACCACGTGTAGCCTTAAAACTTCTGTTAATGCAAAAAAATCCCCTATTCACATTCTGGCTTCTGAAATGTCTTGAAAGTTTCATTTGAAAGTTTCCTTCTTACAGAGTTGAAGGGAAAGAGTGTCCTCATAAACTGGATGAGCATAAACCATTTGAACAAAACATGAAAATTGAATCTCTTTATTTGGACAATGTTCAGCCAAAAAAACCCAAAATAAATATATAAAGGTGAGCACTTATTCCTCTCTTAGGTTCCTCACCAGCTTCTTCTGGAATGGTTGAAAGTTCCAATGATCTTAGAAACTTGCTGAAAATCCCCTTCTTTTGTAGGAGCTCATGTTCAATGCTTGGTATCAAATCCAACTTAAACAAGTAGAACTGCATTAATACAGCCATCATTTTCTGGATTATTTGTTACTTGTGCATATTTCCCTAAGGAGAAAAGGGAATTAAATGTCAACAAAAGCTTGAAATAGATCATAGAGGTTAATTTTTTTATGTTTGCAAGTTTAATCCACAAGTGTTCAAAGTGTAGGGACTAAAACACATTTTGAAATCTAAATCTACCTTCTACCGGGCTCTAAACTTATGTTCCCAAATTGTTATATTGACGCTGTTTTTATAAATGGATCATTTAGAGTTCTGAGCAGACTAAAACAAAAAAAAATACTTAGGTTTGCTACTGTCCAAGGGAACATCTTTATCAAAAGAAGTCAATCCTAGGAAGATGATAAAACACACTGCGTTGGAACAGAGGCAGCAAGATAAGCGAGTCCAACTCCAGGTCTTGCACAGGACAGCCCCAAGAGTCACACCATGTGCCTGAGAGTGTTATACAAATCCTTCTGGAACTCTGACAGGATTGGTGTCATGACCACTCCCTCAGGAAGGCTGTTCCAGTGCCCAATGACCCTCTGAGTGAAAAACCTTTTCCTGATACCCAACTTCACCTCCCCTGACTCAGCTTCATGTCATTCCCTTGAGTGTTGTCATTGGTCACCATAGAGAAGAAATCAGTGAGCGCCCCTGCACTTCCCCTCACAAGGGAGTGGTAGACCATGATAAGGTGTCCCCTCTGTCTCCCCTTCTCCAGGCTGAACAGACCAAATGACCTCAGCCACTCCCCATATGGCTTCCCCTCCAGGCCCTTCACCCTCCTCGCTGCCCTCCTATGGACACTAAAAACTTAATATCTTTCTTCTATTGTTTTGTCCCAAACTGCCCAAAATATTTAAGGTGAGGTCACTCCAGTGCAGAGCAGAGCAGAACAGTCCCCTCCCTCAACCGGCTGGCGATGCTTTGCCTGATGCCCCTGTTCTAGTTTCGAAAACGGTGGTGGAATTTCCTCCCCGTACCAACACAGAGTTTGGGAGCTAATGCCCAATCCCTCACTTCTAGCTAACAAAAGGAGTGGCTGATTGCTCGAGATTCCAACTTGACTCCTGGGGGAGACATGAGGTGGAAGGAAGAGAGGTGTTTTCCTGTGTGCTGTGTTTTTTCACTTCCTGCAGTTGCCCTGAGTAGCAGCATCTAGGAGGGAGCCCCCTCTTCAGCTTGGCTCCTCTTTTTCTGTCCCCCCTCCAGATGCTAACTCTGGGTCCTCTGTGCCTCAGAGAGAGACAGCGAGAGAGTTGTTGCTGCCTTGGATTTCTGACAGATTTCCTGAGGGGGCCCACATCATCAGCAAAGGAGGTGCTGCCCCCTCTGTGCCCCCAGCCCAATGCTTCTCTCAAAGAAAGGATGAGGAGAGTGCACTGC
>WBMV01000075.1:179341-217440 GCA_013396655.1 Campylorhamphus procurvoides
GCCTCGGATTTCTGACAGATGTCCTGAGGGGGCCCTCATCATCAGCAAAGGAGGTGCTGCCCCCTCTGTGCCCCCAGCCCAATGCTTCTCTCCAAGAAAGGATGAGGAGAGTGCACTGCTCCACAGAAAAGGTTCCACTCCCTTCCTCTGCCCCAGCCAGCCCATGTAATCCTATACTGGACTACCGCGTGCCCATCTCCGGGACCCACCGGCACCTCCACCCTGTTCCTGGGAGGCAACCCTGCAGCCAGCCTGCTGTCCGTAAATATAACTGNTCCCTGGTCCCTTTCTGCAACGCTGCTCTCCAGCCTCCCACTCCATAGTCTATACACAAAATCAAGGTTGCTCCATCCCAAGTGCAGAATCTGGCTATGATGTTCCTACACAACTTGCATTGAAAATGTAATACGATTGTTCACACAGATAGTCTTTACGGACTTGCAGCACTGCTCAATATGACAAAGTCAAGCAAGTTGAATCTTTGTTCTGAACTTCATCTAATTTGATTCTGGAAGCGTGAAAGGGAAGACTAAGATTAACACTTAAAGCTTGTATTTTTAGAATTGGTAGTAGTTGCTTCTGCTACAGCCCAAACCTAACATTTGACAGCAGATCAATTATGCCTGTAGGATGAGGTCTTAAAAATACATGATGCAATGAAGACTTAAAAACTTTTAAAAGTAGTTCTGCAGTGTAAGTTGAACTTACTTACCCCAGATAACTTTGCCCCCTTGTGTCACAAGGCCAAGCTCACTCACATTCACCTCAATGACGGTACCCTTGGTAATTACACCCAGTGTCGTATACAAAGGAGAAGATGGATTCTTTTTTACACCAAGGATAGGTAGGCAAAAAGTAGCTTTAAGTTCAGGATGTGTCACATGTGCCTTCTTGAAACGTAAACCCTGTTGGATAAGGAGTATTAGACTGAGTTAGTATTTGCTTTAAGCTCTCAAGACTGATCTGGATAAAAGCTTTCAGCATTATGTTCCCAGCTTTGTATGTTCTGAGAAACTGGGAAGAATGAAACAATTTACAACACAGAATGCTATCTACCTACTATAGAATGTCAGACTTATTTAAAAAACTGACAAGATAAAGCTTTCAATGTGTATTTTCAGGATAAAATTTTTTAATACTAGCACATGAAGAAAGTATTGTAAAATATTAAACACTCATCTCCATAGCAATTTTTAGTCGCTTGCACGTTGTAAAGAGTACTTTACCACTAAGTACCATAAACTTTCCTGTGTCCATAAAAATCTACACAAGGCTTCTGTGTAATACCATCAAACTAGTAATGAGATACAATACAACACGCAGCACAGTGATTGTTGATTCCTGTGAGGAAACAAGAATGGGTACTCATCTAAAAACTACACTGTCTCACTGAATCCAGCTTTTCCTCCTGTGCACTTGCCAGGCTGAGAGCCCAGGCACTGCTCCTGTAGCTGTGTAAGCAAAGATCAAGCTGAAGGCACAGCACTTCCCTCACACAGGGTCATGACTGTGTTTCAAGCTTACTTAAGCCAGAAGGAGGGAGTTCTGGAGCCTTAGAAGAGAGCTGGGTTCTGCAGATGAGAAAATTACAGTAGCTTGAATAAGAAGTCTCCAACTTTCAAAGTTATTCAAAATACCTTTGATAAAGATTTGAGAGCTCATAGTTTTAACTTCTAGGAATAAAAGCAGTATTTCCACAGACTGTGACTACGGGGGCATCTCCCCACCCTCATGTTACCAGAAGTTTAGACTTCTGCAAGGAAGCTAAGAGAAGTGTTTTACATCAGTAGTAATTAAGTGCACTGTCACAGAAGAAAGTTCCCTCACCACAGAAACTCAAAGCAGTAAATCAGAAGAATCATTACTTAAATGTTCTTTAAAGCTCAAAAATATTACCATTGGTCGAATGAATCGCTCATATTTAGGTGGCTTCCTAGTAAAGCCATCTCCAACGAAACAAACTTTTGTAACCATTCTCTTCCAGGCCTTCTTCTTTCTCTTTCCTGTACGAATCACTTTTAAAACTTCTGTTTCTCCTTGTGCACGGACCTTTGGCACAGGAACCTCCCATTTGCCCTGGAAGGGGGAAAAAACAAAAAGCTCAGTATTCTTACATGTCACATTGCTAAATGAAAGAGGACAGCCAAAGCATAAAATAAAATTTCCCTGACACATGGTGGTAGACCATACTTGTCACGTAACTCATAGGTACTTATTTTAATTAGCATTAAAAGTTCTGAAAATCAAGATACTGCATATGCTCACATTGTCCTAAACTGCTCAATTACTCAAAGTTTCAGGCTTTAGTTAGTCTTTGCTGGTAGGCTGTTAAGAAAACTGAGCATCAGCAACACAAGGTAGCCAATGTCACAAGTAATTGTAGGTATCTGAACTCTGATAGAATTACTTACAGCTTTTTCTTTTCTTTTCTGTTTGATCATGTTAGAGAGAACCTTAGCCCGGGACTGGCCCTCTCTGTCCAGCAGGTATGCTGGTACAGCTCCTTTGGGTGTTTTTTCATCACTTTTTTGCTTTGTATTTCTCTTCTCATGCATTTTAATGCTGCAAAGAAAGAAAATCAGTATTAAGAACAGAAAAAAAAAGGCTTGTTTTTAGATATGCCTTTTCAACCTCGCCTGTGCCTGCTCAATTTTTAGTTTTAAGAGGTATTTGTAAAGAATTACATATTTATATGTAAGAAATAATCCTAAATGTTCAAGGTAAACAACTAATTGCACTTAATTTCACAACTGACAGACTACATAGTGCATAAAACATTGTCACTTCCTGCCAAGACAGGAATACAAGACGTACCGCTGTTTTAAGGAATTTCTGAATGACATAAAGCAAACAGCCAAGCATACTGAGAGATAGCAGTCTTCCTCTCTGACAAAACATACCACTCCTCTTCTGAGAGTTGATGGCAATGCTTACAAATGTGTCTGTAAAAGGGGTCAAGTTTTGTTGATTTTGAGGCCGTTGAGTGGGGGGATAAAAGGACCCACATACTAGTTAATAATTATCTTTATAAGTAGCAGAGGAAAATAACTGACTACACTTTGAAAACAACAAAACCAACATGGTGGAGAGGTATTAAGTTCGTTAGCAATGAAGAATACTATTAACAGTTTTGATTTCAATTTCTAGACAACAGATAAAATTTCCAGAGAAATGCTTGTGTTTGTCTATGCTCCATACTGTAATTTATCCTAGAAGACAGGCTTCATGCTCTGCTCAAACACTGTGTATGCTACTGTATTTCTTCTATTAGCCATTAAAAAAAAGCTTCTTGTCTGTTACCACACTGAAACAGCAGCTGATGCAAAAGCCCTATGTGAACGCACTCACTTTTTTGTCATAATTACATTAGTCTCTGTCCCTGCTAAACACTTTTCTTGGCGACTGCCTCTAGTGGTGGAATTGCTAACGTTCACTGACAAGAGAGGAATCACGAAATGTGTTCACTGTGGCAAAACCCCTTTCCTCCTGCAGCCTGCACACTATTTAATGTGTGACCCAAGTAATAATTAGCTCTTTGTAACAATGTCAATGTCCTGTCTCATCCTTCAAGCACCAGAACTACGGGGCCGCGTCAGAGAGAAGACGGATACTCACGTCTTCTTCATCTGTATCTTCTCGGCGTGCCGCTGCTTGTGATAGAGCTTGGCTTTCAGCCCGATCATCTTCTTGGCCTTGCGGGACCGCTCGTGCGCCTCCCGGCCCTCCTTCTTCCTCCGCTTCTCGTGGTAGTCCAGGCGGTACCCATAGCGCCTGCGGTGCAGCTCAATGTGCTCGTTCTGCGGCTGTGGGCACGGACAGGGCGCGCTCAGCGGGGACGGCGCCTTCGCCACACGCGGGGAGGCCGCGGCCCGACGGCCGCTCCCTCCCTCCCTGCGGGGCCCACATCGCCGACCNGCCTGGAAACTCTCCCCCTAGCGCTTTGGTTCCTGCAGGCGTATAGACGGGCGGTCCGCGCCCCCCGAGGGCTTTGCGCCGCGCTTGGCGGGGCTGGAGAAGGGCAGAAACGCGGGGAGGGAGAGGCCGAAGGGGCGCTCTCTGCCGCCTGGTCTGTCCGGTCCAGGTGGCGAGAGGGAGGAACGCGCGAGAGCGGTGAGGTGGCGGGGGAAGGGAGAAGGTGCGCGCCATCCGGCGTCATGGCCGCGGCCGGGGCCGCTTCCGCCGCGCCGCTCCGGGCCGGGCCTCGGTGAAGCTGCGGCGGCCGCGGACGGTGACTCGGGGTCGGCGGAGAAACGCCCCAGAGGTTCGTAAGACGGCGGGGGAGGGCCGTGTCGTTCTGCGGGGTGCCGCCGGGGCTGGGACGTGAGAACAACGCGCCCGTCCCGCACCCCCGGCCAGCGAAGGGTGGCGGCACCGCCCGTAGTCGGGTGTGCGGCTCCTAAGATGGGGGGGGGTGCAGGTGAGCGTGTGCGCACAGCTTGTTACCTTTCACTGTGAAAGTACCGCGAAACGTCAGATCACTGGAGCAGGACCTTGGCGTCTCCCTAAATAAGCATCAGCCAGCTAGGAACGCCTTTGGAGCTGCTGTACTTGGGCTTTGTGTTGAAAAGGTTTTAGCGATGCTTAAAAAGTTCTAGTAGCTTAATGTTTTCTGTTGTTTCTGCCCTAAGTAGGTACTTTACCTTCCTTGCTGTCCTCTTTCAAGACCAGAAAAGCTGTTCTCACTTTTCTGATCGGTAATCGGTGCTTTAAAGCTTATCTGAGGGTGAGTGTAAACTCTGCTGTTCCTTATTCTGCTCTACTTTTTGAAAATTTCTTTGAGAAATGTGCCTAGTGTTCGTCGGCATGCATTTATGCTGCACTCTTAAGACTTAGTAGCATTATTCTTACAGATTGGGCACTGATTTAACCTGCAGAATGTTGACCTGATTTGACTTGAATAAGAATGAAGTTTTATGATTGAGTTATGTGAAAGTGATACAGTTAACCTGTTTCTTGCCATAAATGTTTTGTGTGGTTTACTTGCCTTGGCAGGGGACAGAGACGGGAGCCAAAATGTTGAGATTTGTGAGGAGAGTTTCAGTGGATGCACCGAAGTCATCAAGTTTGTGCAATAAGGTAAACTTTCCCCAAATTTTAGTACTTTCTCTGTGAGCAAAGGAAATACTTGAGTTATTCTGAGGAAACTTTTTCATTGTGGTCGTGGTGGTGATGTTTTTTATTCTTTTCCTTCCCTTTAAAAGTTGGCTTTCAAACGGGATACATGTTTTCGTGTTGGAATGGGACTTCAGAATGGGGAAATGGAATTTGTAATTTTTATGTAGGGTTTTTGACTACTTAACACTTATCACTGTTGAATTTGTATTAGCTACAGAAATACTTAGTTGTATTTAGAACAGTGTGGCTACTGACAACATATTTTGATGCTATAATAGATTTTTACTGAGCATACAAATATTACTGGGTTTGAATTTGGTTTAGACCTCAGTGTGGGCATCAATCTTCAAGTATCTTCCAAATAGCTGTTGTTATGAGCTTATATATATATATATATATATATATATAACAATAGTATCTTTTCATGTAGATATTTTTTTCATTCATTTTTCTACAACTGACAGAAATGTAGCCAAGTAATTACTTATAACAATAAATATTCTATATGATTTTTTTTTTCTTTCAAGCATGTGTATTTCAGGAAGACAAAAATGAGAGTCAAGAGTGTGACACAGCAAAATTGCATTCTGAGAAACTTCAGTGCTCCACCAGGTATTAGTTAGTTATCTAATCATGAATACAAATGAATGTCAGCAGTTGTCTTGAACTGAGACATGCTTTTGCAGAGTAAGATGTTACTGTGTGAATGATACTTTTCTGTGTTGGCTTTTTTCTATTTCTAAATAACAGATGTTTTGAAGTGGGTTTTTTGAGAGAAGGATTTATTGAAAACTAAGTACATATCTTTAGAAATTTGAGATGATAGCAATTACAGATTGTCAAGACTTATGACTCTGAATATTTTCTTTTTAGTAAAGTTTTTAGAAGTTTCTTAAATATATTTTCTACTTTGGGTTCAGTCTTAAAAATTGTTCTTTAATTTTGTTTGTCTCCAGGAGATGTTAAGTCTCTGCGTTCTGTCATTAATCCTCAGATATCCAGGTACGTTATGCTACTGGCAGTCAGAGCAATTGATGTGATAAAAGGTCATAAGTTGCTGCTATGCCTGTTGCATGTGCATGTTTAATTTAAATTTACTACATGCTTACTTTTGCCTGTCTGACCTTTCAAATATAGAATGCTTTTTGGTCAGAGAGGTCTTAGATTGCCTCTCATTTACGTCATCATAACCATAACTGGGCTTTTAGGGAAGCTCCAAATCCATGGTGTTGCTTGGAGATGCAAAGAGGGGAAGGAGTATCTTTGCAACTAGACATCTGCAGTGGCTGGAGCTGTGTACTTTGTGTGCATGGGAGCACTCAGCCACATTTGATGAGGACAAAGTAATTAGGGTCTGAGCTGCCAAAGAAATGTCTTGGGGGTGAAGTTCCCTTCGAAGGCTGCTTCTGTCCTGAGGGTGAGGCCAGCTAGCATTAATGGTGAGTGCTAGTGGTGCTTCACACAGCAGGTGAAACAGTTCTGGAAGCTACTGATGAGGTACTTCAGGAAGGAGTAACTGAACAGAATCAAAGACAGCTTTAAGGATCCTGTACTTGGGGCATAAAGGGAATATATGCAATGAGTGGTTTTGGGCACCAGGTGTCAGGGCTTGGGATGGATGAGAGGCTGGAGGGACTGCTTCTCTCTGTGGGTAGGGCAGATGAGTGAGGATGAGCCCAAGAGGTAGCTTTCCCTGAGCTGGAACATAAAAACCTGTTGCAAAACTGCTCAGTACTACTGATTTTTCCACCATATCAATACTAGCACCCTTCAGTATTAGAATGTACGCTGTATCAGATATGCAGCTGAGGAAAGATCTTATTAATCTAGTGTGCCATTCTCAGAATAAATTGTTCATGCAAATAAGAATACCACAGAATAAAAAAATTACTGCACTAAACTCAATATTTTCACTTTATGCAGAATCCGAAACATTGGCATTATGGCCCACATTGATGCAGGCAAAACTACGACAACAGAGAGAATGCTGTATTATGCTGGATATATAAGAACACTTGGAGGTTAGGAATACTTTCTGTATTTCAGTAGTTTTGAGAGGTTTAATAGTGTACGCTAACATACAGTGCAGTAGAGGTTGCTGGTGGAAAACCTCATGTAGAAGCCTGTTATTCCAGAGTTGTACTGCAGTTTAATGGAATTTCAATGCATGTTCCATTATGTTCTAAGGGAGTCATAATTTGAGAGATCATAAGTGCATATTTTTCTTTTAGGGCAGTATTTTTTGTGTAATATTTAATTAGAAGATCTCCTTATTTTAGTTGTCACTCGTTGGCCGTTCTGGTAAAGCTGTTTCTTCAATTCTCTTTTGATCTGTAAAGAAAGCAGATAAAAAGTATCCATTTCTTTTGAAAGCCATAGCATAGAAAGAATTCCTTGCTACAACAACTTTCATAGAATTCTTAAAGATTGAAAGGGTCTCAGCAGCCTCTGTGCTTTTTGACCTTTTAAATTTAATCCCCTATTCTCTACCATGTATGACAATGATTGAGGATGTTAGGCTAGTGGAGCATTTGAACTTGGTGTCGTGCTTGTTTAAAAATGTGGATCTTCTTTTTTATTAAAAATTTTAAAAAAGCCCTAAGCAAAACACCTCTTACTTGATGTTTTTATTTTTGCTTGTTTTCACTTTAGTTTTTACTTAATTATCTTCTGATTACCAAATTTTTAAATGTCAGTCACATTCCATAGAGTGAGTGCAGCCAGGTATTTTAAAGCTGTAGTTTGTTCATGATTTTGGACTTTGCTTTAGTCGTTAACATCCTCATGGTGTTACTAGGATTAAGAACAATAAAAAGGTTGTTGAAATTGCTTTGTCTTTGACTTGCAGACCATTTGTTCCTTGGAAAAGGAGCCTGGGTAAATTACCTGATGTTATACTGTTTTGAAAAAGGCTTATTTTCATAGCTTATACATATACATAAATGGAAAAGTATTTTCAACTCCCTCTTGAGGTCTGTATACAAAGACAGTTTCAGATTTTGAATTATTTACTTACCCAATCCTGCTTCCTGTTTACAGATGTTGATGATGGAGACACAGTGACAGATTTTATGGTCCAAGAGCGAGAACGTGGTATTACCATTCAATCTGCTGCAGTTACGTTTGACTGGAAGGACTACAGAATCAATCTGATTGACACCCCAGGTACTACTCTTTATCAGTACTCTTATTAAGGGAGAGAGGGTGAGGTGGAATCTTGTAGAATATCTTAGTTTTAAATATGGTGCAAAATTTAATTGGTTTAATTACATTAGTAAAAAGGCCTATACTGAACTTTCAGCTTTGGATAATTACTGTATGCTCATGCCTAATCTAGCATGTGTAAAGTGAGCTCAGATATTTCCACACTAAATTGTTCTCAGTTCTAGGACTGGATTGTAACAATCTTGTGTATTTCAAAAACTGATGGGTATGTTTCCCTGGAAGTGAAGAAAGTCATTTTGACATGATTTGAAAAATACAGTCTTTAAATTTGTAATGACCTGTTGATGAAACCTGTTTGAATTATGATGGTATAAAAGGATGATTATTTTTCAGGTCATGTGGACTTTACAGTAGAAGTTGAGCGTTGCTTGAGAGTCCTGGATGGAGCCATAGCAGTGTTTGATGCTTCAGCTGGTGTTGAGGTAAAAAAAACTGGTAGATTTTTCTTTTGTTTGTGTGCATCTGTCATGTGAAAGGAGAGAGTTCTTCTCAAACTCTTTGTGTTTTGTTTGTCAGTGCCCTAAGAAAGTCAACATCATATTCCTGACCAGTCTCAGTGTCCCTTTCCGGGGACCCTTCACTAAACATTCTGCTGGATTGGAGGGTGGTTCAGCTAACTTCTTCAGGGTGACATGCAGGCAGAAAGACCCTCTCCTGTGGGATCTGTACTTGATCTGTTGAGGCCTGAGGAAATATTCAGGAACGTAGAGTGATAGCACTGTAGGCCTTCACAGGCCAGTATGTTACCCACTGCCAGCCACTGTTAGCCCTTGAAAGAGTCTTGATTAACAGTTTATGAAATACCACTCTTTAATAATATAATAGAAAACTGTGATGGGTGAATGTTGAAAGATTGCCAATAATAGTATCTGGCTGCAAAAATGTATTCAAAGCAATATACTGACATGGTCTAATCTCTAACAAAAGCTGACTTGGTGTAATTATTTGCACATAAGAGTACAATTCTTACCCAGTAGGCAGAAGACAGGTTCAGCCCCGTCGACTGATCTCAGAAGTTACAATGGAGCCTTCCCTAACTTCTCCCCATTTTTAATTTAATTCTATACTATTTTTGTGTTTAGGTGGAGCTTGAGTGACTAGTCATACCTCATTTACAGTGGGGGTAGTTGTTCCTTGGGAGGTCAGCATTACATCTGAGGTAACTTTTAGGGTAGAGGTACCTGTGTGATCTTGTCACGGTTGCTGATTCAACAGCAAGAGATCTTTCTTCTCCCTTAGTTTGACAGCTGCTATGTGGCTTATCAGCTACAAAGTACCACTGAGTTTCGCTGGTGCAAGAATTTCAAAAAGCCTGTCCTCGGTGTCTCCACTGGATTCCACCCTCTGTTTAGTTCCCTTTAGCATCTATTGTGTGGCGAAAGTTGGGCATGCTGACTGCATCCCATCCAGGGAGGGGCCACTGCATTTCACCTTGTAACTTCTGCACTGTTATAACTTCTGTTAGAGTGTGAATGTAACTTCCCAGTTTTCTCTTTAATTTTACCCCTCCATCCACCACAGTCATTTTCCTGCAGTGTCTAGTGACTTAAATCAGACTGAAATAATGTACAGATATGTTGCTGTGTATTATATCTCTTGATGCTTTGATCAAAATTTGGCTTCAAGATGCTGAGCATGTAATTTCAAGTCCTATAGTGCACAGGAATTTCCATAGTAATAATTAGCAAATAACTGAGATTACCATTAAAGTTTGGGGTGTTTCTGTTGTTTTGAGGCTGTCTTTTACGAACACTGATTGAGGTGAATGCTTCTGGCTAACTCCACAAGTGGAAAGAGTTCATCTGTTGAATGAACAAAATCAAATTTTCAGATTTCATGTAGAAAATTAGTAATTTTCAGGCAGAATTTCTCCTTCTCCAATGACCTCTTTAACATGCCTTTTGAGTTGTAGTCCAGAAAAGTGAAGGCAGATTGGAATTAGACTTTATACGGCATGGGATGTTTCAGCAGTTTAGTCCTGTAGAAAGGTTACATACAAAATCATTGTCTTTCATTGGACATACCTCCTTCCTAGATAAGGGATGAGAGAACTCCTAATCACTGTAAGGTCACATTATTTAACTTGCTACTGGAAAACATTTAGGTGCCATTAAATATGAACCAGAACTGAGAAACAGCCTCCTGCCCCAAACAGCAAAACAATTAGATCTGCTTGTGTTTTTTTCGAAAACACTGTAGCAAATTCTTGCATTATTCCATGTATTGGTAAGAGACTATTTCTGAGTCCAAACTGCTTTTCATATATACCTGTTTTAACTTGCAAGTAAAAATGCATATGATAAATGGCTCAGCTGTGCACAAATTACTAGCAAAATGACGCTAGTTTTAGTGTTGTATGTGTAGCCACAGTTTCCTTCTGTACTCTGAACTTGGACTCTCAGTGGTACTGAGTAGTGTATGGTGCAGGTACTGGCACTAATGTTTGCATTTTGTCTTTTGTTTTAGGCACAAACTCTGACAGTCTGGAGACAAGCAGACAAACATCAGATACCACGAATTTGCTTTTTAAACAAGATGGACAAAAACAGAGCAAGGTATTTAGATAGATATTTTAATCATTGCTAAAAACCTTGTAAGAGAATGTCTCCAATAAAGCTTTCCGGTTAAGCCTAGAGTAAGCCAATTATGTTAGTACTTACTATGTACTATGCAAATGCCTATTTTTATGTAATTGTAGGAATAATTTTTACAGTAAGTAAGGAATGGTAAAGGTATTTTACTAATGTCATTAAGTTTTGTGTAACTTAGTATCTGGGTTTTTTATATAGTTTTACATATGCTGTTGAGAGCATCAAACAAAAGTTGAAGACAAAACCTTTGCTGTTACAGGTAAGCTTAGAAACTGAATGTTTATTTTCTTTCTTTACCAAATGGGACTCCTTTTGTAATTTTTTGCAGCTGTCTAAACTCTTTCTACTCTATTTGCAGTTGCCCATTGGGGAAGCCAAGACCTTCAGAGGACTGGTTGATGTTGTGACTAAGGAAAAAATAATTTGGAAGCCTACTTCTGATTTGGATGATGGAAAAAATTTTGAGCGAAAGCTGCTGCTGGAGGCTGATGATCCAAACCTGTTCCAAGAAGTCCAGGATGCCAGAAATACCTTAATAGAACAAGTAAAGTTCTAAAGTAAATGCATAATATATCTAAAACCATTACTTACAACAGTAGGAAGAATAGGCTGTGGAGGTTAAGTGACCCTGGCTAGGAGATCTCTTCAAAAGCAGGGCTGACTTCAGCATTAGATCAGATTGTTCAGGCCTTGTTGAGTTGAGTTTTCAAGTCTAAGAATGGTGATGACAGTCCCTCTAGGCAGCCTGCCCCAGTGCTTGACCGTAATTATTTCTTGTTGTTCAATAGGAATTTGTCATGTTGTGACCTGTGGCAGCTGTGCTTGTGCTTTCCTTGTGTACCTCTAAGAAGATCTGGCTCTGTTTCCCCCAAAGCAGGTCTGCCATCACCATTTCAAGTAGTCAGAGACAGCATTTGCATCCTGTTTTAACCTCTCCAAGTCAGACAAACCCTTTGAGTCTCCAGCTGCACTCCAGCCCCATTAGTGGTTTTCCACTGGAGTTCCTGCAGTTTGTCAGTCTCTTGTACTGGAGAAACTAAAAGCAGACAGTGCTTCAGGTGCAGTTTCACAAGTGCAGGGTAGAGGGTACTAACCACTTTCCCTGCTCCACTGGCTCTGCTGCACTAATTTCATATTTTTTCCCCTTCCATCTGTCACAGTTGCTTAATGATATTGGAAATATTAATATGTGATGGCAAAACATGCTGATTGTAGAGAGTTGGAGTCCCTGGCTGCCCAAAATGGAAGACTCCCTGCTTTATAAATAGGGAACTGGAGAAAGCAAACGCTAAATTTAGCATTCAGTTGGCTCCCGTGGTATCTCATAGTCTTAGATGCCAGAAAATATTTGGTATGTTCACACAAGGCCTGACATAGGTGACCCAGAACCTGCAGGGTATCAATACTTCTCTGGAGCTAGAGCTAGAAGCTGTATGGGATTTTGCAAGCTGGTCAAAATGGCACTAAATACTGTGTTTGAGGCAGCTCAATCCAGTCATAACACTGCAAGTGCATAAACAGATGATGCTAGGCTTTGCTTTGAAACATCAGAATTAGAGAGAATCTGTTTTATATTGCTCTGAGTTCAGTAGAACTCCTACACAATCTGGTTTTCAAACATACCAGGATTTACGTGGGAGTGTTATTACTCAGCCTTTTATCTTAGGAAATGTATTGTCAGATAAAAAACTTGGTAAGTACAGTGCTGGTTTTTTACCCCTTGGTTTTCTGGGCCTTTCCTGGAGCAGGAAGGGGTGGACCAGTAGTTTGATAATTGAAATAACCTTGTGTTCATAAAACATTTTTTGAAATGCTTTCTATCCTGTTAACACTTGTTATCAGAAACACTGTAAAATGTAGTATTTTGAATACCAGCCATTTTGCACACTTTACTTTCAGTAAATTAAATAAACTGTTTCCTTTATCTCTCATATTTTAACTATTAGCTTGATCAGACTTCTAACTGCTTATCAAGTGCTTGGTCAATTGGTGTTGTAGCCAATAGAGGGAGCAAAGTGCCCTCCTGCACGTGAGTGCCCTGAATCTATGACAGTACAGGGGTGTATGTCTGACAAGGTTTACAGGGTAATTAAGTTACAGGTCAAGCTAAGTGGCACAGTTTGAAAGCACAGATTTGTTCTTGGACATACAGACCTTTGACAGGAAGAAGGTTGAAATGAGAGGCTTATCTGTTTATTTCAGCTGTATGTCACTTGGCTTGCACAGGTTATTTCTGCTTACTTCAGACTTTGCCATGTTTGCAGGTCTGAAGTACAGTCAGTTATAGCCCTCATGGCTGTTATTGTATGGCTGGAGGTTTTTTTCTGTTTCAGGGAGAAGTATAAGCATTCTTTCTCCCACTGATGTTTTGCTTGACAGCAGCTTTATAAGTGGATTTTAATGTTTTCCCCCATCCTTTCTTGAAACCTTAATTTCCATAATTTTCTGTGGTTTGAGGTTTTAATCTCAGATGTCTTTAAAGGCTTTGTTCCTGCTCTTTTAACAGTAAGATTTGTGACTTATCTGTGAAATTGCTGTGTGCAATAAAGAACTATTCTGTTGAAGGTTGCAGATCTGGATGATGAATTTGCTGAACTGGTTCTTGGAGAAAAAAGTGAAAATTTTGACTTAATATCAGCTGAGGAGGTAATTTTTACATTTTATTATATATAAACAAGTGTTTACTAGCTGTTATTCCAAGGGGCTGGGTTATTCTTCCTTTGGTGCATGCAGATTATGATTTTGCAGATTTATCAGCAGAAAAAAAAATGACACAAGTTTCTGCAGTGAATTAACAGTACTGTGAATTTAGAACAGAATGTACTTGAGCGTGGTATGAGTTTTATACAAATCCCCCATGGTTCTTGAGCATACTAGACACAATTTTGAAAGTAAGGTACATTTGTTCAGGAAAGTGGGCTTGTTTGTTTTGGGTTTTTTTTTTCAAGTTAGACTGCTGCAAAAGAGTTTAGGAAAAAGTGAATGGGACTTCCAGGTAGACCCAGGGCAGTTTGTGCCTGAGGTGCTGATTCTTATTAACAGAAGCAGCATCTCAACTGATTTGATTGGATCTTCACACACTGCGTGTTGAAAGCTTTGAGGTACAGCATTCTGAATTAAAGGGACCATTAGAACAGCTGAAGATCTGCATGAAATGTTTAGAAATCTTCAAACCAATGTCTTCTGTTTTAGCATCTAAACATTTGGGTTTATGGTTTGGAGCTTATTAAAAGCAGTTGAAGGAGTTTGGATGAGTGATGTTGTATATACAAACATACTTCTTAACTTTTTGGGGATTTGTTAGCAATATCTAATAGCTGGAGTGCAATTTAAGGCTAAATTGCAGTTCACGTGCTAAGAGAAAGTAATTCTTGTTTTGCAGTTACAGTCTGCTATCCGCAGAGTCACTCTAGCTCACAAAGCTGTCCCTGTACTCTGTGGCAGTGCGCTGAAGAACAAAGGGGTGCAGCCATTACTGGATGCCATTACCATGTACTTGCCCGCACCTAATGAGCGCTCCTATGAATTTCTGTAAGTAAAGGTAGAAAAGGAGGCACAAGGAAAAAGAAAAATAAGTAAGAAAGCATGAAAGGAGGAAATAAAAAATATTAACAAAGCATTCATATTCTCCAAAAATGTTTACTTGTTTTATATATTAAATAACAGTAGACATGTGTGGACAGAAAAATACACCTGAGTACTGAAGCTGCTGTGGTCAGCACTGCTGGAATTGCATGCATTAATCTTCAGTTGTCAAACTTGTACTTCAAAGTCTTTTTTTAATCTGAGGACATTCTCATTTTACAAAAATGTGGTCTAGGTATCCTGTTTAGTATTCACTGAATCACATGACATGTGTGTCCTACTGGAGCTGAATCTGCTTAGATTATTATTCTTCAGTACAAGTTATGATTTTTAAAAATCTGCCTCTATTAATATTGCAATAAGAAACATATCACCTCTTAAATGCGTGGAAGTTTAGGTGAATGTGAGTTTGAGTGGATTAGTTCTACAAGTATGCATTTTGTTGTGTTTCTTATTTTGCAGACAGTGGTACAAGGATGACCTGTGTGCCCTGGCATTTAAAGTTCTCCATGATAAATGTCGTGGACCACTAGTTTTTGTTCGTGTTTACTCAGGTTCACTGAAACCTCAGTCAGCTGTATATAATATTAACAAAAGTTGCACGTAAGTAAGGTAGAGGTGTGGTTTTAGTGTAGTGTTGGAATGTCTGGTAAGTCCCAAGTAATACAAAAATGTAATTTTTAGGGAGAGAATGAGCCGGCTGCTCCTGCCTTTTGCTGATCAGCACATTGAAATACCATCATTGATGCCTGGCAACATTGCTCTTACCGTTGGGTTAAAACAGGTAATGAAAAACACTGATTCTGTAAGGAGGCTTGTTTCACTATTGTACTTTCTAATTTTATGGTATTGTATCAGATGTGTTCTTGATAATGGTGTCATATGTAAACTTGCTTTATTTGAAGTACATTCATGGGTACTTCCTCTTAAAATCAAATATCACAATGTACAAATGTCAGTGATTGACCTGGAAGCTGCAGTACTGATTGGAAAGGACTGCAAACTGAAGGTGTATTTTGTTAGGGTTTAAGCTTATATTTATACTCGAACTCTTAAAATACCATGTAATGCCACAAAGAGACTTCCTGTGGGGATGGAGAATGATGTTCCAAATTACCTAAAAGCAATAGTTCAAGTTCAAATAAATTTGTTTAATGCTTGCTTCTATTAGTTTAGTAATTCAGTGCTTTATTGTCTGGACAGGTTGCATGAATCTTATTTGCACAGGTTTTCTAAAATATAACCAGCTTTGGCATGCATTTTGGTTTGGGGATTTTTTTGTTGTTTTTTTTTTCACCACCTCCTCTCCCCCTCCTGTGCTTTGTGGGTCACTGGGTGCTGATCTGTAGAGTGCTACTGGAGATACCATAGTGTCATCAAAGTCTTCAGCAGTTGCTGCAGCACGCCAAGCTGGAAGGGATGCTGGGGAGAAGAAGAGGTCCGTGAGTGATGTAGACAGCCTTCTGCTGGCAGGTGTTGAGATCCCTGACCCTGTCTTCTTCTGTACAATTGAGCCCCCCTCAATGGCCAAACAACAAGGTACAATGCAGCTGCCTGGCTGACGTGAGTGAGTTGCACAAATTTATCAGGCAGTGATCTAAGACTACTCTTTTTGGTGTTTTGCACTGATGGTATATTTTAGATCATGGTTGTTGATATCCTTTGGTATTACTATGTGAAGCACTACTTATATTAGTACCTTTCTAGTTTTTGTGTGTAGAAAAATAGTGGTTCTTCATTTAGAAATGAGATGGAGGCACTCATGCTGTCACACTGGGGTGCTGTATGCTGTGTCCCAAGTATAAATCATGTTGAAGTGTGGGTGTTTTTTTCAGTTGGCACTCGCAGTTTTACTCTATGGTGTAAACCCTTCACTTAGCAAGACTTCTGTGTTTAGTTAGGTTTCATCTGTGCGGTGTGACCTGTAATCTTACTGTCTTTCCAACAGTCAGTATCAGATCACTGGATTATTTGAGTCTTTTTGGAAATAACCCTTTAAACTCTGTATCTTCATTCTAACAAAGCTAAGCTTGGTTGGGAGTTAAGAGGAGGGATAAATAGCAGTGTAGTGGAATGGAGCAAGCTAGAACACGAGCAACATGGAGCGACATGTCTGCAGGCTGAGCAACTGGGCTGTAAGATGTTACTGATTTTGGGGATTGGATGTTTTAGTTTAGTTTCTTTTTTCCTCAAAGACTGTAAGGTAATGTCAGCAGTCTCAGCTCTTAGTTTATCATTCTGTAGCTGCTTTCCTCAGCAGTTAAGATAATGAGGAATCAGAAAAAAATAGTATGTGTTTGCATTTGAACTTTTTCATGTTGAACTCATATTTAAGTATCATGTAACAGTTGACAATTTTTCTTATCTGTACAAAAGATCAGTGCTTTTTACTGACTTTACAAATCATTTATAAGTCCCAGTCTGTTTCCATACAGTCTGTATACAGACTCCATACAAACTGTAATGCAGTTAATTTGTGTGAGAAAATCAGAAGTTGCATGTTACTTGTACTTTCACTTTTTTGCCAAAATCTGTGCTTCTCTAGGGTCCTTTTGATTGCTCTGAGAATAAGATCTGACCTTATGAGGAAAGTGATATTCAGGGACTTACCTTGATTCTTGAATGCCTGAAGTCACTTTAGGTATGTTTGATATTTATGTACAGACTTGGATAATGCATTGAGCTGCCTTCAGCGTGAAGATCCAAGTTTAAAAGTGAAGCTAGATCCTGACACAGGACAAGTAAGATGAACCTTCTACTACTCACCTTATAACCAAGTTCTATTTTAGAACTGGCAAGACCACACTTCAGTTAGTTCACCTGCATATTGAGATTTTTTTTTTAATAAAAAGGACTCTCAAAATGTTATATGTACGAAGTTCTGTGTGTGAAACTAAAATGGAGCCTAATGCACTTGTGCTTTACAGAACAAAGGTCACCTTGTGCTTGGCATGTTTTTGACAGTTCTGTATTGCAAAAAGTTTGAATTACCTGGTCTTTAAGATAATATAAGACTACCTTCTTTATAGTGGTCACAATAGTGGTAATTATTCCTTAATTATTACTCTCACTTACGTGGTATTGATGTCAGATGACTTAGAGCAGTGTTTTCTCTCTAGGGTCTTCAGAATTTAAAGTATTTCTAAGAGACAATTCAAAGCATCCATTTCTAAGAGACAATTCAAAGCATCCAAGTCCTTGCTTAAAGTGTTTGTAATAAAACCTGAGTTTTGCATGTCTTTCCACTTCTCTATTATCTTCTCACCAGACTATCCTCTGTGGCATGGGAGAACTACACATAGAGATCATTCATGATCGAATCAAACGTGAATATGGAATTGAGACTTATTTGGGACCTCTTCAAATAGCATACCGAGAAACCATCTTAAATGCTGCCCAAGCTACAGGTAAAATGAGTAAATGGAAAAAAAACCATCTTGTTTCTGGATTTGTAGCTTGATTTACTTTAAATGATATATGAGTAACTTTCTGATAAATTTTATGTATTGTCTTTTTTTCCAAACAGCTGTTTTACTTTTTTTCCCTTCCTCCTTGCAGATATATTGGACAAAACAGTAGGAGATAAACGACACTTTGTAACTGCAGAGTTAGAGGTGAGGCCCAGGTCAGGGGACAGAGGAATGACAAAACCCATCATCAGCTATGCTGAGAGTATCATTGGAGTACTACCCACTGAACTCCAAGGAGCTATAGAAAATGGAATCACAAATTCATGCATTCAAGGTAAAGGAAGTGCTATGACAGCTATACTAGTCTAATATTTGTAAGAAGTGATCTAATAAGTTTTAGAAGGAAAAACTTCTTGGTAGCTTGAAAATTAAAAGATAGTACATACTAACATGTGCGTAAGATACAAAGAAAAATTATGAAATTTCCTTAACAACAAAAATGCCACTCTTCCCTGTTCCAGGAATAGAAGTCAACATGCCTTTAGTTTTATTTTAAGATTGATTTCTCCTCAGTCATTGTGCTGGTTTAAAGGTAAACCAGCAGGAGAAATGGACCCACCACAAGAGAGATTATAAGTCAGAGTTACAGTTTAATGAAAGATATTNACAGCCGCTGCAAATGGTCCTTTGTTCTTGGGAAATGAATAGAGGGGGGTAGAATACATAGCTTTGATCACTCCCACACAGTGATAACTGGTCCCTCCTGCTGAACTAGGTCAGTCACTCAACAGTGAGCATGAAGTTCTTTTGGTTTATTTTTAATCGGGTGTAAAAGAAAAGGTGATGACAGAAGTGGTTTCAGAGGCCAGCATGTACACACCACGCTTCTATTAGTGTTACTGACACTTTTTTGCAAATACATAAAATCCATGAGAAGTTCCAATACAGCCTTACCTAATTGCGAAGTGAGGGCTTTCTAAAGGACTAAGTGACCTTGACCTCCAGATAAAAATAGGACTTATTTAATAACTTGTGGCCAAAGAGGTCTGTTTTACAGTAAAATTAACAGGTAGTGGATTGACAAATGAGAATTCATAATGAGAATTACTTTATATGAAGCAGCATGAGGTGTTTTTCCCATGTGGTTTTGTGGAATTGGAAAGCATCTCCCATCTCTGGCTGTGGAATGACCCTTAACCATGTGCTTTCTTCATACTCCTTCAAGACATTTCAGAACTGTGCTGTTTGCAGCCTAAAACTGATGCCATTAAGTGCTTAAAAAGAAAAAAAATCTGGCCATGTTTTCTGTAAGAAAGCAATGTGTTTTTTCTCAGATGTTCAGGCCTCACTCACATCCAGTTTAATATGGGTTGGTCTGATTGAGTCTTGGGTTGGAGGGAGATAATCTGTCTGGGACACTAGAAGTCATTCATCCTTTACAGAATTAATTGCTCTGATCATATTGTGTTGATAAGGAAAATGCTGAAAATACTCTGGTTTCTAGTTAAACAAAAGGTTTCACTACTTTTTCAAATAAGGTCTTATTTCAATAGACAAAATACTGTATTTTTAAAGGCTTCATTTTTGGGAATGGTTGTATGGGTGAGCACACTCAGGAACTTATTGTTCTGAAAAGTATCTGTGCTTTTGATAAGGAGAGCAAGAAAGTATTCCTTTGTGTCTTTCAGTAAAGCTAGGTAATGACAAAATGAAAAAATGAGAAACACAGCTGGTAGTCACCTCCTTTCAGAGGTAGACAGGGAAGGAGAAAGCGAAGAGGGAAGTGAGAAGCTTCAAATTAATCCTGAAAATTTTTGCATGTATCTTAATATTCTGAAAAACAAATGTGTTTTTTTCTTTCTTCTCTTTGACACTGGCCTACCCAGGTCCTCTGCTTGGATTCCCAGTTCAGGATATAGATGTGACAGTGCAATCACTGACAGTGCATCCAGACACCTCCCATACGATGGTATCAGCCTGTGTCTCCCGTTGCATACAAAAGGTACAGTGAAACTGTAAGCTGCTGTACAATACAGTAGCATGATACATTGTGGGGAAAATCTATGTGTATCAGTATCTGGTAATTGTTCTTCTCTGAAAGTGTAATGCGCTTGCTGAGGACTCTATAGCTTTTGAAAGCAGAGAATTTGAGAGACAGTGTTAGTCTCAGTGATATATAATGTCAATTTTATTTAAAACAAATAAACCAACAAACCCCCCAAAAATGCATCAACATAATTTCCTTTCCTTCCTTTCCATGTAGGCTTTGAAAAAAGCTGGTATACAAATACTAGAGCCTCTGATGAACCTAGAAATCACAGTAAGTGAAGATCATCTCAGTGCAGCACTCACTGATCTTGCACAGCGCAGAGGTAGTATTCAGGAAATCCAGAGTCGTCAAGATAACCGCGTTGTGGTTGCTGTTGTTCCACTAGCAGAAATGATGGTATGCAATTACCTTATTAATGGTAAAACTAATTTTTTATGTGCTTAAAAAATGGCTTCAGTTCACTTTTTGTTATTGATAAGTAAGTTTAGAATGGATTTCTTTTTACTCTGTTTTAATTATTGAAGGTCTGAAGCAAGTGCCCATAAAATCTAGTAGCTTTTTGGCCAATTCAGATTGTTAAACCAGCACCCACTCAACTGTAAGTCAAAGAAGTAGGTTTTACAGAGAATAGTTTTTTAAAAAGGTTATTACTGAGTCGTGCATGCATTGCACTTTTAATACAGTATTAAAAAATTAACTTAGTATATTGCAATATATTTCTGACACTCTTTCTTTCTCTCCCTCTGATATAAGCTGCTTTCTATGCTAACTTATCTTCCCTTTATCCTAAACTGAGTGACCATGTTCTCCATTTTGTCCAGGGCTACTCAACAGTTTTGCGTTCTCTGACATCAGGCTCAGCAACCTTCACATTGGAACTTGCCAGTTATCAAGCCCTGAACAGTCAAGAACAAAGTGCACTTCTTCAGAGGAGGATGGGGTTGGTGTGATCACTCCACTCTGCAGAACGGTATTTTCTATTCTCCGTGTTAAATAGTTTCATTTGTACACCAGTACGTTTGTCTGGGACCAACTGGTAGTGGTAAATGATGAGTCAGCAGGTGTATGAAGAGACTGGCTAACTGTCCAAGGGGGAAGATGCAAGAGACGGTTCTACTGACACAGCCTTGTAGTTGCAAAGCAGAGATGGAACCACAAGGTATTGCTTCGCAAATTTTTATCTTACAGATACAATCTGTAATGAGAAATTATGAACATCCTTTTCATGGAAATGAGCACTAAGTGCGCCTTAGTGTGCCATGAGAACTGTTTCTTAATTTAGTCAATAAAGTTTGTGAAGTTTATGTCTATCAGTGAAATAACTACAATTTTGGCAGCCTGTATCTTGATTTGTTTTCAGCTGAATAAAAGTATATGGTAAATAAGCACTTTAAACAATACAACTGTAAGTATTACCTCCTGTACTGGTAGCAACCAGTTATGAAGCAAGAGTTCAGGACTGGCTGCAACTTCTACCTGAGTTTGCTCTAGCAAGTAAGCGAAATGGATACTTCTGCAAATTGAGTAAGGTCTGTGCAAAAAAAAAAATACAAGAAAGGCAGAGTTCTTCCAGGACAGTAATCCCTGCCTACCACTCTGGAATATGTTGAGGGAGGAGTTGTGTTTTTTTTTTTTTAACACCGTTAGGAATGAGTAAAGCTGTAATTGTTCTGATTTGCTGTGAGTTGCAATTACCTGGTTACCTAGAAACCTGGCAAATGAAGAGATACTTTGAAATAAAAAAGGTACTTTGCTCTTTATTTAAATAGTATCTTAGCTTTATTTTTTCTCGCATTTAGAATATAAAGAAACTGGAATTAATAACTATGGAATCAAGTTTCAGGATTTCACAGTGAAGAATCCCCATTTCGAAAATCCTAAAACCGATCATTTTTACTCCAACAAAGTTATAAAAAAATTTTATTTTTAAAGTGCAAATTTTAAGTCTTGATTCAAATACATGTTCATAATGCAGAGGCACTTCAGGTTGTTGATGAGAAGTCGTTGCAGCAGTTACAGCCCTCTTGCTTCATGGGCACAGTATCCAACAAACACAGGTTCGGCTGCTATGCCACGGCTGTTAAAATAAAGTGGAATGTGTGTGACTATAATCAAACAACTGGCTTTTTGTATGGGCAGGAAGAGAGATACTGGCACTCCATTTTAATAATTATATAACAAAACTAAATCCAAGAAATAACAGATGGCCTCTTTAGGGAGTGATAAAGGGCCTATTCTACCTCAGTTCTGTGTTTCAATCAAGAGGTACCAAGCTATTAGCAAACATGTTGAAAAGGTTGACTTCAGGTGTTGTTCTGCAGAACTTATTGCTTTTATTGAAAAGATGTCATAAGAACATACAAATATAAATCAAGTGACATTCGCACACTCTCCCTGCTCCCAACCCTAGTGTTTCCTTCACATGCAGCTCTAATTATGTAATAGTCATTAATTTTTGAGGGAGTCAAGATTTCTTCCAGTTTATACTATCATAGATTTTTCTGTTCTCATGTGGCTTTAAAAACTAACCAACCTCCTGTAGCTTATGATGGTGCTAGGATGGTAAGATATTATAAAAAGATGTTTCAGAGTTTAAAAAGTTATAGTCATAATTTTGCTTCTTAAACATTTAAGAATTAGATACTAATACTACTAGTGTTTAAAAGCACTGCTGTGAAAGAAACTGAATAATGAAATAACTCAGCAGAACTATTGCTGCCCCTAAGCAAGACCTACTCTACTTAGTAAAGACAGGGTTGGTGTCTAGGTCTCTGGAATATATGCCCACATTTTTGTTTCCTTTCTCACATCACCATTTCTCTTCAACTGGGGCTGCTGTGTTCTAGAGGAAGTTGAGTTTAGACCTGAATAATAGCTACTGCTTTCACTGTACTATTTCAAGAGCAGTAGCCTCAACCTTCAACAGGCAGTTATTGTTCCAGAGACCGTGACCTAGCTGTTAAAAAGTGTATTGGTGTTTTCTCTGAGCCCCATCAGGAGATGTACCATCCTATGATGAAGTAATAGGACATAAGTTTTTTAAAGCCCTTTAATATTGTTTTTAACATGTACTAGTTAACTCTCAATGTACCGATTTTTCTCATTACTGAGGGAGATAGCACTATTTGCATATAGCTATTTTCCTACAGCATTATTTTAAGCCCCTCTGAAATAAATCCAAAAAGTCAAAACTTCGAAGTCCTTCAGTCAGTTGTACTGTAAGCTAAATGTCAGTGATTCCAACAGATAATCATGCTAAAATACCTACAGGAATACAACCAGCGTGCTTGAATTTTACATGCTGACTATAACTAGTGGTCTATCCTGTTCTCTAAAAAGCTAATTTCTATCTACCTTGAAATACTTCCACACAGTGTTGAGGTTTTCAGTGATTGTCATAAACTTCTGTAGAGAAAAAGTATGGCATGTTTCATTCTTGCTGCAGTCCGACTGTGCAGCAGCATTTGAGAAAACCTAAAAAGCTCTCTGATATAAAAGTGGAGTCAAACTTGGACTTAAAACTTAGGAATTGCTCATATCTACAACTGAAGTACAAAGACAGCACTAGCAATAATTACTGAATAACTTGTCTAGGTACTTTTTAAAAAAGAATGCAAAGAAAAATGTGTAATGACTACTGTAAACAAAGTTCATAAATTAATTAAAATTTATCAGGGACTCTATCCGCCTTTCAGCCGCTGAAGTTAAGGCAACACTTGAAAGAACAGTTTACTCAAGCTCACCTCTCAGATACACAACTCCACTTGATTACCTGCTGCAGTTCTTTAATTATTATTTATAATAAATAACATCAAGTTTTTTTTTTAAAGTACTTTTGTCAGCATACTCCTCCCACATTTCTTTTAATTTCCTTTTTGTCTGAAATAAGTCAATCATGGTGTTAGTTTTTCCTTTAGATGAAAGAGAAACATAGATGAGTTCTAGTATTTCACTGACAAAAACGAGTTCTGAAAATGTAGTTGCAAAACTGTCTAGAACTCATGTCTTACTGGATCTTTCTTTCTCTTCTATGGATAACAAACGGTGCTAGCTCTCTTCCCTTCATTTCCAGGTCAGCAGTTTAGGCCTGTACTTTTACTCCATTGGTTGTAAGACATGGGAACCAAGTTATACTGTAGCTACTAAATCTTACCGGAGCATGCGGCATCGATGACTGGTCAGCCTTTTATAGGCATCTTCCAAGTCGGTCACATTCCTGCTGCTCCAGAGTCTTTCCCCTACAGCACTTGCTCGAGGCCTGTAAAGGGATACTTACTCTTAGAATAGGTATGGTCTATACAAAGAATAGATAAAATTTTTTAATATCAGGTCTTATATATACTGTGAAGCATTAATTTTCACAGCTGCTCAAGTTCAGCACAGAGCACTGTTACCATTATCACATAATCCCGTGGAATGAATTAATGCTCCTTGTAGCTGACTTTTTAAAATCTAATGATAAAGCAGTTCATACCATAATCTTGGTGTCAGGTTAGTTGCATCTACAAATTCCCCCCACAGGCAGGCTTCTCCTCCTATTAAAAGTTTCTTCTGTTCTTCAGATCCTGAATTCCAAGCAGAAAGTCAGAATTTCTATTTTGCCAGAAGATGGGCATATATAGCAACAATTTAATTTTCTGATACTGAGAGGGGATTGATGTTCAGTTGTTTGTTTCATCATATAAAATGCCTATCCTGAACACTAACTTAATATTTTGGTAGTCTTGGTACTGAATGCAAGAACTACCAGGCCATTTGCCCAGAGAAGTCATTTCTCCTCTTTCAGAAAGGACTTTTGCTTTTATCCCCTGAAGACATTCCTGCTGACATTCCTCAGAGGTATCAGTCCTGATGGAAACTTTATCACTTGCAGAACACTCCTTGAAAAAACTACTTAGGTGTTCTCCCTAATCAGCTCTAAGAGCTACCTTGCACAAAATGAAAGGCCCAAGGAAAGTGTAAAATGTTTGTATCAACTTTAAACAGAGGGAGAGAATGTGTCTTTTATAAACAGTTTAACACTCTAGAAGCTTGGTAACATATGTTTACCAAGAGCCATTTTGGACATCTCTGCTCCTAAAGCATGGTGCATCTGTTCACCTTATCCATCATCTTGTCCCACATAAGCACCAGTATGAGATGTTTGAGGAAGGTAACACCTTTCCCTGTGAAAAGTGCAAAGTTCATTTTTTTTTTTCCTAATTTAAGAATTTTCCAGAGTTCTAGTTAACATTAAATTCCTTTGATTACACTATAATCACAGTGATGGAACGGCCACTCTAAACAGCCTTCCTCTTTTCATTTACAACTTAGTATAAAACAAAGGATTTCATATACAAAATATGCATAGAGAGAAAGTAACAAACCAGGGAAGTTAAGTGGTTCAACACTGTAGTATTTCTTCCAGTCTTGCCCATAACTAATGTAGTCTAAGTACCAGGGTGCTGCCAGGACAGCGGAGAACCCAGCTCCAGTGACACTGCTCAGTTCATGAGCATAGTAGTTTGCCTTCCACACTTGAACTACAGTGTCCGGTTTCAGCTAAAACGAGGGAAAGACAAACAAACAAACCCCCCAACCCAAAAAAAAACAACAAGCATTACTGAGAATCTTAATTGCTGTTATCAGGAAAAAGGATCATGAATTTCAAAACTGGCTTTTTTTTTTTTTCAAGAGGAACATTTTGGTCATCACTCCCAAAGTCTAAAGCTAATTAGCTCTTGTTGGTTTTAAACACAGCTCCTTTGAGTAAAGTCTAGGTTGTATTATAGACAGTTAATGCTCTAACAGGATTCCTGCATGCACCATGTATCTGACCAGCTCTTAAAAGCCAAGCATCTGGTCTTATGTGAGGGGGGGGAGGGGGAAAAGGGAATTCATAGAAACTCCCCTACTCTTTACTCTGACACCTTAAAGCATATTCACTGTGTTTACTTTCAAAAAGCCCTTCAGTGCTGGTGTTCCTGTTCCACCTATTTTACATGTTCAACAAATTATAATTTCAAGGGAGGCCCCACACCTGTGGAGACTTGCTAATGTCAGAAGACTTGCTTTAACTCTTAAGAGACACCAACAGACCTACTCCATAGTCTGCTTTGAAAGACTCCCATAATATTGTGCTGTTATGCAAGAGTATCTTATTAATTTCCCATCTTACCTGTGCTTTGTGATCAAACACTTCTTGCCAGACGACTTGTCCTTTGTTATAGGAAGAAACAATATCCAAAATTCTAGAATTTAGAAATAAGATCAGGTTTGTGAACTTCAAAAAGCACAGGCACTCAAAGTAGCAGCAATTTCTACCCTAAGGCACATCAGGCCTTTCCCATCACTGCATAGAGTACCATGAAAAAGCAGGTTGTTCTGGTTTTGGCCTTCAGTGCTCTGCCTTGAAGACCATGTTCTATCATATATAACAGTGTGTACGTGCAGTCACACAAACTGATGTTCAGAACTACCAGCAATTCATACAGGGTGATTAAATCCATGTTACTTAAGAAGGAAAAAAATAAACGGCTGCAAACTCTTTTCCTCTCCACGCTGTGTGTTGACATTACTGCAGATACCTAGTTTAAGATACCCAGTAGTGTGCAGAACTAGCCTAGATATCCTTGCTGTGTTCCACATTTTAAAGTTATGAACTTTACATTCGGTGTATTAAAATAAAGTGGGTAGTCTCCAATACGCGCAAATTTTTGAAAACAATATAGATACTCAATCAGCTTTAGTATCTGCACCTCAACACCATGCTGAGATATTGACTGGGAAAAACTGAGCAAGAATTAAGAAAAACAACATACTTCTGAATATAGTAAGATTCCAGTTTAGCATAGTCAATGCCAAAACCTTGCTTCTTCATGAACTCTTTCACTTCAGGGTTAGATTTCCTTAAATAATAACAAAAAGAGTTAAAAAAATATTTGTGTTACATTTTAAACCAGACTTCCCAACCATTTCCAGCTACGCACAGCACTAGATGGTGTCTTTAGCCTGGAATGCAAAACAGAGCAGAAGCAGCAGGCTAACATGACCTAGATATTTTAAAACAGTTTCATCCCAATTTGAAATAAAACCAATAGTCCTAATTCTCTGGTAAAACTACTGGAGTCCCTGTTCCAAAGTGGTCTCTGGCAGGCTGCCTCAAACTCGTAGGAGCTCTGTGGTTCCTGGTATCAATGTGACTTGGTGGGAAGGTTGTAACGCAGCAATTTTGTGGTTTTTACCACAAAAATCAATGAACACTTTTGTGGTAAAACATTTGTCTGAAATTTTATTTTTTTATAAAAATTAAATCAAGTCCTGAGCGTTTGGATTAGATGCTTAAAGAGAACATACAAATACTGTCTCGATCGATTTGAATACTCATCAAAATGCTCCAAATTCTGTACTATTAGTTACTCCAGCAGAGAGACTCCAAAATACTAAAAGTCCACAACCAGATTAAGAACTCTGTTAATACACGCCACACTTCTCACACAAACACACAAGAATCACTTTGGTAGTATGTAGTGTATTTACAGGAGGGCACAACTCAATAGAAAGATTAAACATTAATTTTCTCATCTAGTACTTTTCTACCATATTAGTTCTCTTTCCTGCCATGTTAATTTTCATAGAAATCCTGTAGAATACTTGAACATTTGTGAAATTACTGGTCAGAACAAAATTCTGCACAACTTCACTTGCTTATTGAGGACCACAAATGATCTGCTTGTAAATAGTTATAGGTAGGAGTGGAGATCTTTTGGTTATGCAGTGAAACTGTCTCGAGCAATTGAATGTGGACAAGTTTAAGATGCACTAGATATCTGTTCTTTGAATTGCCACCATACCAACAGCTGAAGTCCACTTCATCTCCTCCCAAATGAATGTATGCATCTGGAAATACACTGCTGATCTCTTTGAAGAATTTAGTCATGAAGTCGTAAGTTGTATTCCAAATGGGATTTACAGGTCCAAAGGACCCAGTTTGCTGTTTTCCACTGTAACAAGGTGTGAGAAGACCTTTTTGACCTAGTAAGAACAATTAATAGAGCATATTCAGTTCCATGTTGCTATACTAACTTTACCAGCAGGAAGAAGCAGTTATCCATTTTAAGAAGATTAATAATTCATTACTTAAGTGCTCACCTATTCCAAGTATAATCAAATAGAAGCAGAATGAAATAAAACAACCTTGACAAGGTTGAAGAACCCTTTAGCTGGCAATCAGAACTCTGACTTTCAGGTCTGTGATTTAACACATACTAATTTATGTAACATGTCACTATATCTGAAAAACAGCATTTGGATGACTACCTGAATAAAAGAAACTTTAATGGACCTTGGAAGGAAGCCAGTTAGAAGAAAGCCAAATATAACGAGCATGCTTCAGAGGCCTCCTTTCTCTTTTTTTTCTTGTGCCTTGTTAACACCTAAGTAGGTATGAGGTATATAGCTCAAGGTTGATGTCCTTCCTACCTCACTCTGATAGGAATTTAGCTTTACACAAGAAAGAAGGGCTAAATAAAGATCAAAACTATGCAATGGTTCTTGAGCCAAGATATCTGAAGCCACATAAGCCACAATAACTAAAGAGGAAAAAATTATTGTATGTGGGTTGGAGATTCCTAAGTCCAGGTTATTTGGTATACTGTAGTTGCAGAAGCAGCACCTTCCTGTGTGTTTCCTACTCTGAGCGCATATCCCCCAAAGAGGCCCTACTACTAGACTGCTTCTACTACTCCACTCACATGCCTTAGGACTTCTCTTCAATATCTTGAATTTGAATGCAAACAAAGCATAAGTACCAAAGCTCATAAGGAAAGCCAGGACTGGCTCCCATGCATCACATTTTTAAAAAAGCTATACAGGAAGCTATCAAGAATAATTGATTTTAGGCAAGGGAGATCAACTTGTTCTTCAAGTGAATGTAGACCACTCCACATATCACCAGGCAAGCCAATGATTTAATAATTCACTGTAAAAGCAAAGACCACTTGAGATGAAGGATTCAGAAGGAGTGTTTGGAAAATTTGGAGTTTGCCTTCTTCGTTTCCTCTTCATTTTAAATTACTGAGGCAGACCCTGAGACATCTTTCAACATTATGGCCACATCCCCACAGGATAAATACAAGCCTCGCTCCATGACTGAAGTGATGAAACACTAAAAAAAAAAAAATCTTTACTTTTGGGCAAAACCATCTTAAGTTAAATGCAGTGAAATTGCATTCAGTGCACATTGAATGAAGGCACAAGGTTTTCTGGTCCTTGAGTACATGTAAAAACCAGCAGTTTTTTACTTCAGGAGAAGTATTACTGTGAAACCCAGAAGAAAGTGAAGAAGAATCTGACTTTGCTGTGTTTTGTACACTGGCAGATTACCACTTTATTAACAAACAGAAACATCAATCACTTTGAAAGAACCTTCCCAAAACAGAAATCTCTACTCTAGACAGCAACTCATTATTTCTAGGCACTGCCTTATTCTAAACTCAAGTACTGAGTGAGGGGATATCAACAACATGGGAATCTCAGGTGGAATAGATCTGTCCCTTTGCACACACATCCAGCACAGGACATGTCAACCTTCTTCATTCATTTTAATTCCTCTAACATGCAAAGGTCGTGCCATCGCCGAGTCTGCCCCCTCCTTACATCTTATCAAGGGCCCTCCAAAGCACTTTATTGGCTACTTTTTAAAAAATCCATTTGCTTGCTACTACTCACCACATTTTCTTGACAATTAATACTTTCTTGGACATACCTTTTCCCCAAGACTGTGTGTGTCCTGGGGTATCAAACTCTGGGATAACTCTAATCCCTCTTAACCGGGCATACTCAATCACCAGACGGACGTCGGCAGGAGTATAGATGAGATTACAGGAGTATGCTCCCTGTAAAATACTCACATTTAGAGATAGTTTACATTACACTATATCAGCAACTCATAAAATTTGGGCTAAAGTGTTGTAAAATTGCTCTCCAGTCTAAACTGGCCTTTTCTGGTTTATCATATGTACAACTACACTGACAACTTTTTGGTTGACTAGTTCAGAGAAAAAAAAAACTACCAAAAAACCAAATGAATAAATTCATAACACTGAGACAGATCTCCGTGAAGAGACCACTCTTTCCTCCACAGCTCACAGTTACCGAAGAAAAAGAAAAGCTATTTTTTATTCCATCAGATTTCTAAAAGATACAGTTTTCAATTCTTCTCTACAGGGGTAAGTTATTTTTCGCCATTAGCTCTGAAACATAGGGCCCTAGTTACAAGACATCCAAGGCTAATGGAAAAATTCTGCCAAGTCAGAAAGAATGGTGACTTCCTCCAACATCTCTGCTTTTCAGGTTTTGATACAGTGATCAATTTAGCATCAGGCAGTGTTTGTTTTGTGACACTGAATTTGAGTGTTATTCCACTCCCACATAGCCAACAAATGCGACAAATGACCCAGTTGCTACAGTTTGGTGAAACAGATGCTTGCCAAAGAGCCAAACTGTGTAAGAACACATCATGACTCTTCATGACTAGTAGTACCTTAAGCTTCCATTTAACAGGAACACAGCTGAGTTACTCAGAAAAGGTAACGGAAAACAAGAAGCCTTTCAAAGAGAAGGCTATTGAGACAAAAGCCATCTTCCTCTCTCCAGGTGTCAGTGAGGAATAGAACAGAACTCCATAGCCATTACTAGGAAAAATAATCTGAGTGCCTCATGCAACATCTACAGCTTTTGAATTATAAAATTCTTCATGGCATCTCCTCAAGCATTGCCTACATAATTTTCATGAGTGTCAGATTCTAGCAAGCATTTTAAAACAGAATCACAACTCTTGTACTTAGGCATATTCTACTTAACCATTCATATTTGATTTGGCTTCTACCATACCATGACTTAGAAGAACCTCATTACTTTCAGCTAATTTAAAAAAGTCTGCTAGAAGTAAAGAGACACATTGCACTGTATTTGTTTTAGAAAATAACTTCTTAATTTGTACCTCTTACAGGCATGGTGTGTTTTGTAAAGTTAACTAGATCTCAGACAGGGCAAAAGGTCTATTGCAGTGGTTCCAAACCTAAATCTGGCAGGAAACTCTTACACTTAATTAGCAGAAAGTCTACCAGTCAAACAGACCCACCAATGGAAATTCAAGTAGAGTTCACTACTTACTTGCATACCATTACTGTTTGAAGTCCAAAAAACACTGAGGATCTTTCAGAATATTTGCACAGAAGAGTTAGGAAGGTCATTTAACCATGTATCCACCAAGAAAGACTTGAAACTAGTCCACACAGACACTCAGGTAGGATCCTACTGTGGACTTGCTGGTTACTGGTCCTGTGGTACTATTTCACAATCAGCCAAAGCAGAGGTACTCAACCATTGGTAAACTCTGCGTTTTATTTTCATGAAATACGATCTCAGTCTTCCCAGTGTGCCTCAATGATGTTCACTCACCTTATCACTTAATTCAGGGAAATAGATGCTCTGGTAAGGGAATGACTGATCATCTACTATATGCCAGTGGAAAACGTTGAACTTGTTAAAAGCCATGGCATCCTGTAAGAAATAATGTGATAGTCTAGTGAAACACTTCATTTTCACAGAAAATCTATGCAAAAAAAGAGGTCATGTCCCAGCACATCCTGCATACCCAAAAAAGAGAAAACCAACCGATGAAAAAAACCCTAAATCAAACAAAAAAAACATAGCATGTTTCACTGAATCCTTGAAGGACACACCTCTACTGTTCCATTCTTCTGTCATCTATCTGCTGCCAGCAAGCTCTTGATCTAAACCCCTTCTACCAGCCTGTGCAATATGAACTGCTATATACACTCATTAATTTCTTCCACTTTAGACCATATCTGCATAATTCTCTATACGCCATCAGCTATTTTGGCTTACAAAAAAGCTTATCCTTTTCTAACTAAATACTTAACAGTGCAAGGGAGCTTTCTATAATTCCTATTTAGTACATTCCTTCCTGGTAGTGATTTCTGCAGAATCCATTTTAAACGCATATAAAATAAACCATGCTTTTTCCCCACAAAAGACAGTGTTTCCCGTATGTGTTCAGTCATGACAGTGTCAGTACTTTCCCTTTTCTGAAACTGAGGTAAGATCAATGTTAACACACTTAATATGAGAATTATGACTCCAGCTGCACAGTTACATACATACCCGGCGTTATGCTAGCTTCATAGAGTCACCAGAAGTGTGTGCTGTGAGTAGGCCAAATAAGTGTTCTCTACATTGTTCACAACTGATTGCAACAAAGCTGCTTTCAATCCCTTGCCACAATACAATTATTTTGACATCTCTCCCATTCTTTTTTCACTACTCTATGTTTAAAGAGTTCCTCAGGAACTCCCACCAAACCCAAGAGTATTTATACCTTGTCCATTCCCCAAAATTATCTCATCTGTTTTGTTTCATTACACTGCAGAAGTTTTAATTTTCACATCTTCATTCATTTCTATCAAATACCATCCTTCCACATAAAAAAATTACAGCTCTTGACCTTCACCTCAGCCACTCTTCTCTCAAAGATAACACCCTCCCTGGAAATCCTGTACAGCAGCTGAACACAAACAGGAAAGGTACCTGAACTGCTGCCCTAAGCATCTAATTACCACATGTCAGTGAAGAGATTACTGATGCTTTTTATTACCCTGGATTCAAGCAGACACGGAGGTGGGAGGAAGAGCACACTTGTTCTTAAACCAGTAAAATGGCATAAAAGGTAGCTCTACTAAAGTATTAGAGAGAGACACGGTTGCGATTTAAGGAAAGAAAAGAGAATAGCAAGTTACAAAAACAGAAATCTGGTCAGAAATGCAAGTCTCTTGGGACATCTGTTTTAGACAAGAACAACAATGGCACAAGTAACTACTTAAAAAGCACCCACTATTGCAAATTAAACACTACACAAGCGCTACTTACTGAACAGGCACTGACCCTGAGGTAAATACAAGTAGTAAAAATTGGACAAGTACTGAGCATAGTTCAAGGATGACCTCAGAAATGAAGACTGGTTTTACCTGCACTCTTCCTGCCCATCTTAAACCTGTTTTGCAAAGTTCTGCAACATGAAGGGGAAATTTTGAGTATTACTTCAGTCTGGAGAAGCAAGACAGAGACAAAACAGGAAAATACCTGTTCTTCAACTCGCTAAATAATCTCTCCTACAAGGATTTCAACAACAAAAAAAGGAGAGTGGAAGACAGAAACCCCCCCAGTTTTCCATCAAGGTGGGAGCATGTAACTCTTAGTGTGCTTACATAAGCTTTTCAGAAAAAGGGATTTTTTGTGGGTTTTTTGTTTGGTTGGTTGTTGCTGTTTTTTTGGGGTTTATGCCTGGGTTTTGGGTTTTTTAGTAGCTTCTGGTGAACATTTTCAATTTTCTCCCTTGCTCTGTAATACTCAATCACTGTCTTGCTCTTAGCAGCCTAAGAAGGACTAAAAAAGCTAGGCTACTGAAAATTCAGACTGGAATTTTCCTGAAATCACTGGCACTGAAGCTAGAACTTAAAAGTTCTCCCATGTATTGCTTGGTGACAGTCAGATGTGTCAGAACATGCTTACAAGAAATAATATATGAGCCTTTTTAGGCAACAGAAATCACAGAGAATCCAAGGTACCACAAATCCCAGTCCCCTTTACAGTATCCCTAAGTATTGTGTCTGCCCACTTGATTTCTCTCCAGTCTGTTCCGATCTTTGCTTAGTAAAGTTCAATCTGTCGTTTTAGAAGTTAGCCAGAGGAGATGGGTTTTTCTTTCATATCAGTTCCAGCTGCTACCTACTTCAGGGGACAAAACACAGGAACAAAAAGCCTTCATTACAATGATACAAAACTGCCCACTTACCAGGTTTGTAAGAATAGTTTTCAATGGTAAATAATGCCTTGAACTGTCTAGTAGGATTCCCCTATGAGCAAATCTTGGGAAGTCATTGATTTCAGATTCATTGACAAGAAACTGTGAGAAAAAAAAATCAAAAATTAGAATTCCCAATTAATATTCACCATTTCAAACAGGAAGCACATGTTTTTTTAAGAAAATGATTCTTGGAAATCTGTTAACGAACTGAAAAGTTACTGAATGAAACAGGCAAATCTGCTGTTTCTAGAAAAACACCCAGTAAAGAATGTGGTTGTCTGTTATCAGGACAGTGGTTTTAGTTACTTACACTTCCATAGTCATCTTCGTGAACCAACTGGCTGAAGGTTTCTAAGCCTGGAAAAAATATCCAAGAAAGGGATCTGGAATACAACTCAGTACTTGCCCTTAAAGTTTTATCTAAAAACAGGACCGTAACTATTTACAGGCATTCACACAGCTAGAAAGAATACTTTGTAGCTGAGTTACTTTCTTATTAGCACAGTTTCCTTAACTAGTCAAGCACCATTATTTAAAAAATTCTGAAGAGAGAACCATTCAAATTCTCCATTTTAATACTATCACTACAGCTCAGCTGTAGCAAGTTAGTCCTCGATTAGTAAGAAAGTTACTGAGAGTAAGGTAGGAATTTCTCATGTTGTTGTGCATCTATTCCTGTCACTTCTGGACTTGGTGAAGTTTCCACTCAGCATGAGAAATTTATTGATGTAGACTAACAAAAACAAGCAAGAACAGCAGACCGGAACTTCAGCATGATGATCTTGGTAATGTGTTCAGCATGTGCAGTTATTAAGTGCACTCAGAGAGTAATCTGCTCACACTGTAGATGAGAGAAGTTTTTAGCACCCAAGGTTTGCTTGGCCTGGCTGATTTCAGGCACAGCGAGAATGCGCTTACAGTGTACCACTGCATCTGAGATGCTGAGCATCTGGACTGAGGGTCTAACCAACATCATCTGAGTATCCTTTTGGCCTGACTAAGCTTACTTCCAATGACATACTGAATGACAGCACAGCTCATTGATTAGCTGGTTCTTAGTCTGCCATGAAGTTTGTATAAGCCCCAAACAAATAGCTTTAGATGAAAAGTAGCAGCTTACCTCTTAAAGCACCCCATACTTCATAAGCTTTCAGTATAGCCACCGACTCAGTTACAGTTAAATGATCTAAAGAAAAGAAAACAAAAAGGTTATTCCTCAAGAAAGCATGAATTGACAAGACAATGCTAAAAGGCATCAAACAGTTTCTTCAAGTGCCACATCTCCCTTTGCCTTTTAAATTTCAACCAATCCTGGTTTTAATGGCTATAGCAATTATTTTTCATTTATCTTTTTCTGATACAATGCAAGCTACTGTTCAGAGAGTCAGCAGTTAGCAAGATAAAACAAGTAAGGTGATTATTAATGGCCATGTTAAAATGCTGTACATGGGCCAAAATTCAAGCCAAGGTTAACTCCATTTGTTTAAAACATAACAGATTATGTTTAGGCTTTTAAGGGTTGGGTAACTATGCCAAAACTAATTACAAAAAGTTTACTTCTCCTTTTACCTTCCTTCCATATAGATTACGCTTACATACTTTTTTTAGAGATATAACTTGTCATGTAATATTGTCAGGTGCTAACTATAAAGCCCTAATTACAAAGGAAAAAAACTAATAATCAGACCATAGAAAAAGACAATATTCTGAACTGGAAGGGACCCACTAGGATCATCACGGCCCTGCACAGGACACCCCAAAAGTCACACTACGTGCCTGAGAGCATTGNCCAAAACTACACACATTATTCAAGGTGAGGCTGCACCAGCGCAGAGTAGAACAACTGGTTGCTGATGCTTTGCCAGGTCACCCTACTGACCCCAATATCTAATGAACATGTGTATCGGAGCAGTGAGATGAAAAAAGGTAAATAAAACAAAGAATGGTAACTGAAGGAATCCATAACAATCGTCCCTTAAGTTTGAGTAAAAAAGTACAAAGTACTGGTGAGAAAAAAAGCCAAAATAATTTTTGTTTTGCATGTAAGGTGATTCAGTAAATTCTAGTGAAGAAACAAATATATTTTTTTAAAATCATGTACATATATCTATATAAATACATTATATCTATAAATCTACAAATTTATATTGGAATTTAAACAGCAAAGGAATAATAAACTGACCAGAGTTGCGCATCTGACATAGCAGAGAAAAAATAAAAGGGGTGAATTGCTATACAAAGATATTTTTGATGTGTCATTGTGAAAGAAGGGTTGGTTATAATCTACAGAGTTCAAACATTTATCTGAACTACCAGAGAAAAGCCATTCAGCAACACGAACACAGTACCTCAGGCTTCCATGTTAACCTAAGCATGGATTGCACATACTGGAAGGTTTGGGTGAGAAAGAGAAGTTAGAAAACTACTGCAATCACCACAGGTCTTTCTGTTGTAAATTGCAGGGAAATTGTGATCAGTTGTCAAGGATTTATTTCCAAGACAGCAACTGTTTTTTTTTCTTAACTGAATGCAGACCAAGTCATTTGAAACCTTTTAAACAAGTAGGCAAGAACTCAGCAGGGAGAAGGGCAAATTACTTATACTTTGATTACACATCCAATACTCTTGCTGTAAGATAGTCACTGACTGATCATGCTATCTTTATTAAGGAGGCAAACCATCCAAACCAGCAAGAGACCAGAATTCCTCAGAATTTGTCCCTTGAAAAAGCCAGCCCATTAAAAACTAGGAAAATAAAAGCTTCATGAAGTCTGGGAAGCTCAGCTTATTACTCAAGGAAAACATGTTATTTGTAACAGGAAACTTATCTTAGAGCAGAGGGAAAAAAACTGTGCCTGGTCTAAAGAATGCAATCTAGAAATCATATGATCTGACAGACTGCGTGACACAAGAGAAGAACCAGCTTTGGTTAAAATCGGAAGTTCACAAACTCGTTCAAAGTTCAAATAGTAGTATAGCAGCATAATAACCTGACTGTGGCAGAAAAATGCTAAAGCATTAGCATTTTTGCTCCTATATTTTATTTGCATTGAAATGTATTATGAAATTTCACACACATTTTTCTAAATTTAACTATTTAGATATACGTGCCAAAAACATAAGAATAAATTCCATATCACTACATTCTATTGCAAGTCAGGTGGAATTAATCCTGCTGCAGATGTATGATTTAAGATTAAAAGGATTTTTTTCTAAGGAACTATATCCTGGATACCAAACAACTGCCTTGCGTAGTACAGATGATTATCTCAAAACAGAACTAGATAAACTGAATATGCTGATTCCTGTGGTAGCCTGCCCAGACAAAAAGCAATCCTATCACTCATCCTTACTTCTGTTAAGAAAATCCTCTGGTGATTAGTTCTTTATTTAAACTACTTCTCCATAGAACTAAAGAAGCATAGAAAAACAAATCCAATATAAACACCATGGTTGTAGATCGTTTCTTGTATCTACTGACGGAAAGTAGGTTTACAACACTGCAAGATGAATAACAAGTTTAAGGAACACTTTCTGCTTTTCCTGCAAAAACAGGAAATACCATGTGAATATCTCAGTATAAGTAGCTTCAATTCAAAGGCATCAATTTCTAGGTAGAGCATATGGATAAACAAAGAGAACCTTCACTCAATACCCTGTACTGAAAGGGATGATTTCTTGACTACGCACAGATATCACCAAATGTAACTGGGTATTGCATAGCATAGTAGTTCTGATTTGTGATACTAGTTGCTATGAAGGACGCTAGCAGGCAAATGAACTGTATGGTCGCTAAACCTCAGAAATCATGGACGACACACGTGTAACGAGCTTCAGGATTCTCTGAGCTGACACTGCCCACAGCACCACGAGCAACAATTCTGTTCTGGTCGCCGCTGTTCTGAAAGGTTCTCGAGTGCTTCAGTGCGGCCGTGCTCCGCAGTTCCCTAGAAGCGGGAGCCTGCTGCCTTTGGCGGCGCACAGCGATGGCACACAGCGCCTAACGGTGCCGCGGGAGGGGCAAGGGTACTCACAGGCCTCGCTGGAGCCGAGGTGCGGGTAGCTGTCACAGCCGGGATCGGCCGCCTCGATCACCACCTGCAGCTCCGACAGCTCGGGCAGCGCGGGGGCTCCCAGCGGCCTGCGGCCCCACCTCCGCCGGCGGGAACGCCCGAACATGTACTCGTAGTACCTGCCGCGGAAACACGGCCGGCGGGGCCTGAGGCGGCTGCTCCTGACCCGGCCCCGCCACCGCC
>WBMV01000075.1:222266-245569 GCA_013396655.1 Campylorhamphus procurvoides
AAAGTGAGATCTGGAGCAGTGCTGCCTCCAGATCTGGGGACTTCAGATTCATGGAGTTTCCTATTCTGATAGAAAAATGTCTCCTTCCAAATAGATTGCTCTCTAGTCTTCGGTTTCATCAGCCCTGGTTCTTTGGTCTGTAGCAATTGCAAGGAGATACCAGAGGGAGAAAAAGAATGAGTAAGGCCTTTTGTACAGTCTATTGTGACTAATGATTTGTGCCTGATCATTTCCTTTTTTGCCTGATCAGTTGCCTGCTGGTTTCTCAAGCCATTGTCCATCACTGCACACACAGTTTGTCAGGTAGAACATGGTAGAGCTGTTGTGGATTAGAAACAAGATAGTCATCAAAAGACTATCTATTTTGAGCACAGAGGAATAAGGACTATTCAAGCAGAAGGAGAATTTCTTACACTTCTAGGACTACTTCCCTGAAGATCTCCAGATCTTTTACCATGTAGCTCCAGCTGATAACATGACAAGGCAGCATAGAACATAGACCAGGTAGTGAGTTTTCTCGTTAGATGCTCTATCTTCTGGAAGTTGACCAAGCTCAGTGTAGTGGGTTGATCCTGGCTCAGTGCCAGGTGCCCACCAAAGCTGCTCTGTCATTCCCCTCCTCAGCTGGACAGAGCACAGAGAATATCAAAGAATTATAGAATGGTTTGGGTTGGAAGGGACCTTAAGATCACCTAGTTCCAATGCCTCTGCCATAGGCAGGGACATCTAGAAGATGGATGAGAGACTATATGATGAATATATGATGAAAAGCTATTTGGTCAAGATAAGGACAGGCAGAGATCCCTCATGGATCATTATCATGAGGAAAACATACTTGACTTGGGGAATTTTATTTTTTTTTACTAATCCACTCAGAGTAGCATAAAGAGAAATAAAATAAAATCTTAGAAACATCTTCCTCCACCCCTCCCTTCTCCATGGACTGAACTTCACTAACAATCTTCTCTACTTTCTCCCCCTTGGCAGTGCAGGAGGTCAGGGAATAGGGGCTGTGGTGAGTTCTACACATGTCTCTGCTGCTTATTTTTCCTCAGGAATCATGCTCCTTATGCTCTTCCACTGCTGCAGTGTAGTTCCCTTCCACAGAAGACAATCCTCCGGTAAATTTTCCTACCTGAGCCCTTTCCAAGGCTGCATTTTTTCACAAATTGCTCCACTGTGGGTCCCTCCCATATGGTGCAATCCTTTACAAACAGACTGCTCCAGTGTGGGTGCCCCATGGAGTTACAAGTCCTGCAAGAAAACTTGCTCCAGAGTGGGCTCATCTCCACAGTTCCACAGATCCTGCCAGGAGCCTGCTCCAGCATGGGCTTTCCACATGGTTGCAGTCTCATTCTGGCATCCACCTGCTGCAGCATAGGGTTCTTCACAGACTGCAGGTGGGTATCTGATACACTATGGACCAATTTGGGCTGCAAAGGAGCAGCCTTCTACACCAAGATCTTGACATCTGCAGAGCTGTTGCTTTCACATATTCTCACTTCTTTCTCAGGCTGCAGTTGCACTATTGGGAAAGACTTCTGCCACAGCATAAGCAGTGCAGAGACAGAGGATTATCCAGACTGCATACCGTGGAAAAGGAAGCCCCTGGAGACAGGACCAGCGCTGTGACAGCTTCCAAAGGACCAGAGACTTTATAATTCAACACTACTTGCGTCTTTTATGTACGGGTTTTCCCCTGTTTACACTGTAACCCCTAGAAACCCCCTGCACACATGTGAAAATAATGTTCCTTTTCCCCGGGTATGCAGCCCCGCCCCCCTCCCGACCTTATTGGATGTATCAGCTGTCAATCTCTATTCCTGGGTCCCCACTGGGTTTTGGTCCTCCTGCTCCCTTATTGGCCCCTGTGCCCCCCAAACCTCACCATTCTCCCTGAACCCTTACCCAATCACATCCTGCCTCCTAGACCCTGCCCGAAGGGCTTAAATACCCTGGACAATGGTAATTAAAGGTTTTTCTATGCCCACCCAGAGTCGGGTTGCTACACGTCTTTACTCCTGACCACGTGGGGATTTCGCAATCCCCTCCAGACCCCGGGAGGCCGTGGGACAGTAGAGAAGCCGGCTCCCCACCCACAGCTGTTACTGCACAGGGGATTTTTTCCCAGTGTTAAATACATTATCCCAGAGCTGTTACTACTGTCCCTGATGGGATCAGCCTTGGCCATGACAGGTCTGTTATGGAGCTGGCTGACATTGACTCTGTTGGACATGGGGAAAGCTTCTGGCAGCTTCGCACGGAAGCCATCCCTGGAGCCCCTCCACTAACAAAAACTGGCCACAAAACCTCAATGTACCTGACTGTACAGCAGCTTTTTTTGGTTGTTGTTGTTTTTTGGTTGGTTGGGGGTTTTTTTGTTTGTTTGGTTTGGTTTTGGTTTTTTTTTTTGTTTGGTTTTTGCGGTGACTTCAGAATTCTGAGATCTCAAGAGAGCAGAGAGCATCCAGATGAGCAGGCCGGTGAATCAGGAAGAGGAGCGGTATAGAAAGGCAACTGCTAATGTATTATGAACCAAAGGCAGATGCACATGGACACTAGTACTGTACTGTTTGAGATTAAATTGCTGTCTGAGCATCTTAGTCACTTATCTGTTGCATGATTGCAATAAATTACACATTGAAAACACAGAACTTTCTCTATTCCTTTATTTACACTAAACTGTCCATGTATATAGGCTCTAAAAGGGGCGTTTTCTAGAGAAGTGCCTTGTCAGCACTGAATATGAATGTGACAGAATAATTGAAATGTCCAGAAACATCTGGTAGGAGTCTCCACACAATATCTGAGGTGCAGAACCCTTGCAAATTTTATATGTTGAAGACTTCCTTAATAATCAAAGAGGACTAAGTCTATATAGAAAGGTACTTCTTTTGTTCTTTTTAATTTTTTTAATTTAATTAAGCCTAATACTATTATGAGGAAAGATGGCAACATTTTTCGCCCCCTTCTGAAGCCAAATCTTCGGCAGCAGGTGGTGCTATGTTCTCACTGAATCAGCGTTTCTCTCCTTCCTTGGGACCTCACCCTGAAAGTGAAACTCTAGGCGTGATGGATACAACTAGCCTCGTCTGCATCTTTTTTTTAGCTGATTCCAAACTGTCCTGGAATTCCATGCACAGAGGTTTTTGCTGAGTTCCTCCATGCTGTGCATATATGGCAAAATAAATATTATTGCATTTCATCACTGAAGAAATCCATGTTAATCAGATGCCTACTTAATGATTACTTGTATTTTACTGTATTTACTGATTACAGATTGCAGGATAATAGTAAATTGTGTGATTGTTACAGCTTTCAGTGCACAGTGATAAGCCTGTGTCCTCTTTAAGGACACTAAAAGAATTTTCCAGTGGGAAAAAAGCTAAACCAGGTATGTTTAGAGAGGAAAGAAATAAATTTATTTTTTCTCATGACCTCAGTAGATATTATTTTGTTTCTGACTCCTTCCTAACTGTCACTGAAAATGCTAAACTTAGGATGCATTCCATTGCTGAAGCCTTGGAAAAGTTTTTATCTCCTCCTAATTTTATTTTGTACTAAGTCTCCACTAAACAAACACACAGTGGTTTCATGTGGAGACCCAGTTCTCTAGAGAGGGTTATGTTGTGACTGTTGTGATGAGATGCCCAATATCTGAACAGTACAATTTAGTCAGAGAGGATGACAGGCCCATAGGTAGAACTTCAGAAAGCCTTTGAGAAACCTGAGGACTGGACTAACAGAAAGCTTATGAACTTCAATGCCTTGTGCATCAGAACAGGTAACTTCTTCAGTGCAGCACTGGAACAAGCTGCCTGGAGAGGCCACAGTGTTTCATCCACAGGGCCGTTAAGCTTGACCAAGTAAAGCTGAACCTGTCCTCATCTGGTCTTGGTGTTAATCCACTCTGTGAAGACATCCTTTCCTGCCAAAGCGGTTTCATCAGTGTTGCTGTAGCTTAGTGCCAGCTGCAGTAGATCTATTTTATACACTACACTTAAATTAAGAATACACACTGATTAATGACCTAAATGTGTGTGACATAGAAGTTATTAGGCCCAGTATCTTAATGATATTGTCTTCTGTTCACCTTGGATACCCTAAAAAAGGTCCAGCTGCTCTATGCCACTCGGCCATGCTGTGCCTCTCTCTGCTGCAGCAGAACAGAGAGGCCCTAGAGCTTCACTGTCATTATGCCTTGGTGTGCTGGGGTAGGTCGGGTGTTGTAAAGCTGACTTGGATATGAAGCAAAGCTATCACTGCATTTATGTGGTCCTGGAAGGGAAGTAAGTCTTTTAGGAAGAGCAAAAGAGAAGAACAAAAAAAAAGGTGCATGTGTCACTCAGTGCTCCAGTATTTCCACTGAGATAAAGTCCCATATCTCAGAATCTGGCTCAAGGGTGGTCAGACCACCTAGCAAGAAAGGTATCAGGAAAAAGTGAAAGGCAGAGATCCTTAAAAAATGTTTGGGATGTTTGTGTTACACTTTCTGACATAAATGACCCTATCCTGCATGACATCCTTGTCTCTAAATTGGGAAGACATGGATTTGATGGGTGTATCATTCAGTTGATAAAGAATTGGCTGGATGGTCACACTCCATCTGAGTGACAGAGTTGCAGTTGATGGCTCAATGTCCAAGTGGAGAACAGTGATGTGTGGAGTTCCTCAGTTAGTATTGTGACTGTTGTTGATGTGGACAGAGGGATTGAGGGCACTCTCAGCAAGGTTACCAACACCACCAATCTGTGTGGTGTAGTTTACACACTGGAGGGAAGGGATGCCATCCGGAGAACTTTGAAAGTTTTGAGAGCTTGGGCCATGCAAACCTCATGAAGTTCAACTGCAAGGTCCTACACCTGGGTCAGGGAAAGACCAAGCACAAACACAGGCTGGGTGGAGAATGGCTTGAAAGTAGCTTTGCATCAAAAGACTTGGAGCTGTTGGTGGATGACAAGCTCAAAGTGACCTGGCAAAGTGCACTTGCAGCCCAGAAAGCCAATTGTATCCCAGGCTGCAACTAAAGAAACATGGCCAGTGGGTCAAGAGAGGTGATTTTATCTCTCTACTCTGGTCTCGTGAGACCCCACTTGGAGCACTGCATCCAGCTATGGGGCATTAAATATTAAAAAAGACATGGACCTGTCGGAATTAGTCCAGAGGAGGATCATGGAAATGATCACAAGGCTGGAACATGTCTCCTATGAAGGCAGGCTGAGAGAGTTGGGGTTATTCAGCCTGGAGAAGACAAGGCTCTTGGGAGACCTTATAGTATCTTCCAGTGCCTAAATGGGTAAGAAAGCTGCAAGAAAGCTGGAGAGGGATATTTTATAAGGGTAGGTAGTGATAGGACCAGAGGGAAAGGCTGTAAGCTGAAAGAGGGTAGGTTAATATTAGATATTAGAAATAAATCCTTCACTGAGAGAATAGTGAGGCAGTGGAAGAGGTTGCCCAGAGCAGCTGTGGATACCCCATCCCTGGAAGTGTTCAAAGCCAGGCTGAATGGGGCTTTGAGCAATCTGGTCTGGTGGAAGGTGTGCCTGCCCATGGCAAGTGGGTTAGAACTAGATGACCTTTGAGATCCCTTCTGCCCCAAACCATTCTGTGAGTCTATGATCTGTTTGGTATCTGTAGGTCCAAAAGGTCAGATAGTTTTGCCAGCCACTAATGTGTTCTAGTTAATTGCCAAATTAGGTCTGGTGTATTGTTCACTGCTGGCAAATTGTTGCTGATTTTTCATTTTTTTTAAAAAACAGGACTATGATACCAAAAAGCAGCAAGCTGCATGCAGAGTAGTCTTTTAAGAAGAAAATAATCTAAACCCTTTTTTTTTGCAGTGTCAGATACAGACTCCACGATGCAGGATGGTGTGGATGGGAGAATATGGAGGAAGGAGATATGAATTAGCCTCCTTAGGCTCATTTCATTTTTAACATGAGCTTTGATTACAGAAGAGGCATGCTTTATGAAGCACTAAAGAAGCCCAGTGCATACAAACTCTTCCACTGCCCCTTATAAAATGAAACAAGAACATGTGTTAGGATTACAGCATGGATGCAAACAGGACCCAGGGCACATGCAAGGCAGATGCATTTTCTAGACCAGAAAATCAAAGATATATGTATATCCCTTTTTTGCCTTGAACTTCATGAGAACTGTGAAAGGAATACCCTACGTTTTAGACAATAATATAGGTAACAGTATATTAAAAAATCTCCAGAGAGCTTGCAGATGCTTTCAATAAAAATTGATAGTGGGACACAGGTGAATGAATTACACTAAAGACTGAGGATAAGGCCAGTTCTACCTGCCATATAATTTACAGCTGTTCTGATTTAGCTTGGGATTGTTCTGTTTCTGACTTCATTAGCATGGTTTTGGCTGGCATGTTACATTTGAAGACCTGTGTCTCCCTTGCAAAGTATTTGGAGACTTCCTAACATAAACACTACTATTAATATCTATAGTCTTTATGTTCTTAGCTTTGGGGGAAAAAAAATGAGCATAAATGTATAAGTATTATGTGAAGTGTGTAACAAGCTGCTTGTTTTGAATTTTCCTTTCTTATTTGTTTATACTGCTGTAGTTAGTCAAGTTTAATTTCATTCTCTAAGATATGCTATTGACGTATTCTAAGTGAAAGATTTGGTCACTAGAAGTGTCAGGATATTTAGCAGTGCAGAGAAGCTGAGTTGTTTTTACTTTCAATAGCAGAAGTCATGCAGAGGAGTCTCAAGACTGATTTAACCAGGCCTCCTTTGAGGGATCCAAAAAGATAAAAATTCACTTGTGTTTCCAACACAGAAATATCGCAGGGAATGTACAGGATGTTTTTCTTTCAGCAGTGCACAAGTGCATTGTCTCTCTCTTCTTGGTAATATTTGTACACAGAATATTTCTGTGTACTCTGTCCTCCTTGAGAACAGCAGAATAATTGTTCTGCCATTGCACAAGCAGAATCAGATATACTCTCAGCCCTGATTGCTTTCTGTTTACTATAAGAGAACAAAGAGTTTCTAAGAGAAAGGGGAAAGAATACATTGGCAATTAGGCTGATACAGTGAGAGATATTAATTACCCCCTTAGTCTTGTCACAGCTATCTCAATCATTATACACAAGCCTTTAGACATGGGATGTGAGAAAATGCTTCTGGCTTTGGGCACAAACCACATTGAGGAGTCATTCAGCTGCCTATTCACTTCCATCGGGGGAAATGAATAGCTAGCTTTGTGTTTACCTGTGCTGTGCTACTAAATCTGTAACTCTAAATGTCCTGGTCTTGTAGCTGGCTGTACATTAAACCCCAAGTTTTCTGACTGGTTTAAGGGGCCTGCTGAAATGCTAATCAGGCAGTCACTGGAGTTGTCTTTAGAGGACAGAACTAATGGCTGCATCAGGACAGGTCTTAACCTGAAAAGTAGGCTATGTTATTGATGATCACCTTAACTTGACTTCTGAGGAACTATCAGTGATGGTGGATAAACCTTCATACTTTTCATGGACAGAATGATGAATGTTTTCCTGTTTTTTGAGTCCTATCTAAGCCTTGGGTCACATTTATAGTCTGTGTTGGTTTTCAGATAAATACAAGTTACAGGGCCTTGTTATTTATATGTCTGAAATTAATTTTACCCTTTCAGCCATTATGTATCTCAAAAAATTTGGGAATGTTTTCTAGGTTTTTAGTGGATATATTGTAAACCTGTTTTATGAGTTGGTGTTTAGTAAATTTGAAGTGACCTAGACAAATTAACCATTTAACTATGAAACTGACCTTAGACTGTAGCCTCCAGGTTTCTCCAATACCCTGTTAGGACTCCTTCCCTTTACCTGATCATTGAGATGTCTGGGATTTTTTTTTTTTAAATGACTGTGCTCCTGCTTGCGATTTACTGAAATAGAAGGTATGGTATGAGAAATAGTATGTAATTTGAAACAGGACTCACAATGAATTGAGGAATGAATTGTGGTTAATGTTACCTTTTAGAAACAGAAGTTATGAGATCATATTATGATGCCATTTGGAATGGGATTGTAAAGTAGACAGATTGTTATTGCCTTTTTTTCTTTTTTTTCTTTTTTTTTTGTTTTCAGGAATAAAATCAGAAAAGTCACACTGATGCACCAATTACTCTAAAAATATGTGGGTTTACTTAGTAATACTCATATTTCTGTATATCTTGTATTTCATTAAATTAGATCCCGCATTTAATGAAATGTACCGTCACTACAAGGAAAGCTAGTGGTTACTGTCCAACTGCTATGTTAGTGGCTATTTTTTCATGCCATTCTTACAATTCTTCATTTCTACCTTGCTGTGTGCTCTGAGTCTTCTGTGTCCTGTCTCTTCTGACATCTTGATGAAACACCATTTTTGTGACATAGTGTCTGCTGCTTTTCTTTTCCTTTATGTTCTTACCTACTTGCCTTTTCATTCCCTGCTCTATCTCATACTTCTACTATTGTACTAGAAACCTGGCTTTTCTGAGAGACCCAAACAAGCTTTTCAGATGTCATATGGCACTTTGAGAACTGGCACTTTCATTTCAAGTAATACTTGAAAACACGTTTCTGTTCCTTACACAGAAAAGAAAAAAACAAAAAATCAAGAAAAATCCCACAGTGCAATTCCAAATTGGAGGAATTAAAGGATATTAGTTTTCAATGTCCTCAGAATTTTTAGCTAACTGCTTGATATGTTTTTGGATATGGTTACAGTTACCAGCAACTTTTGTACTAATGGTTTCCATTTCATTTCCATTAGTTGCTTGCTCTGTTTTTTGTAAATATTACCTATAATTATGTGCCATTTACTGCTGGAAGAATAAGTAAGTGCATATTTAAAATGCAGTCAAATGAAATTTTAGTCTGAAATTGAAATTTTAAGTGCATCTCTTTAAACATGATAGCACTGATGATTCAGTCACATGATTTGCCATTAACTGTATCACAAACATTTCCTGTAGCTTAACTTGCTATTCCTGTCCCTTGCCCTCTTCAAATAAATGGACTTCCAGCAACAGTTTCAACAATACTTTTGTCTACAAGTAATAAAACATCTGGAAATTAGACTAGATGGATAAAACAGTTCCATGTAATAATATGTATCTGGCATTCATACAACCTTTGTATAATGCATGTTTTTTATGAACCAGATGTGGCATTTATGTGTTATGAGGAACAGAGGCATGTTCAGTCATGCTTTTTATTGCATTTAAATGCAAGGTATATTTTAATAACTCTCAGAGGGAATTGTCTCCTATTGATTAGAAACTGTCAGTGTGTTAGACATAAACCTGAAAAAGCAAATGAATCTGTCAGAAAACTGTAGATGAAATTTAAGCTGACAATAAGCTGTATATTTATTGTGAGCTGGCTCCAAAAAAAGAAGAGAAAAAAGAAAAAGGCAACTAATAAATTTTTACTTATTCCTCCAGTGAAGGTGATCTATGAAACCTTTGATCTAAGAGTTGTTTATTTCTTTTCTAGGACTGTGTTCTGTTAGATTTGCAGGTCTATGAAATAATTATTCTTTTACGTCTATTCTTCAGCCTTTCACATTTGCTCATTAAGACAACAGCTTTGTATAAAAGCCAGCTGCAAAGTCTCCACTTTTACAGTCTTGCATGGCATTTTCAAGTAAAGTGAATTGAACTTCTCTTGGGTGGAAGAGGGATGCCACTGAATTATGTCCACCTTGCCACACTTGCCAGTGTTAATTTCCAAACAACCCTGAAAAGCAGGTAACTGAGCTGTTCTCTATGCCTTTTCTTTGTCTAAGGCTTGTACTATTTTCAGCCTGAATCATCCCTGCTTTTTCCACAGTGGCAGTAAAAACTTTCTTTCATTTACCATTTCCATTTCTGTTGAGCACATTGAGCTTTGTTTGCATGACATTTTGCATCTGCTGTAATCCTTTGTTCCATCTCCTTTTACATGATTATTACTTGTACAAGAGCTGTCATTGTCCATCTCTTACAGTTTCTGTAGTTTGCTTTTTTTTATTTTACTTGGCAATATCTCCTCAAAAAAACCCAACCAAACAAACAAAAAAAACCCCTCTTTCTTCAGGTGTATTTTCAAATATGTGTAAGTTGTTTTAAAGCAAGTAGACTGAGGCCAGCTTTGACAGGTGTCAGTATCAGAACACCACTGTAGTTCTTCTACTGTGTCCTTCCTTAACTTCTTAACTCTCTTAAGGGGAGGAAAAGCCTGCAGGGGTGGTGGTTTGGTGTCTATGATTTTTTTTTTTTTTAATATTTGTAAGAGGACACCAACTAATGCAGTATTTTGCTTAATTATCTTCTGCAGTAGTGAAGGCTAGAAATCTTGAAGCCATCCTTGAGGCCGAAGTGATTTCTAAACCTGCTACCCCCCCTTACAGTTTGCTTGTGTGTCACTGACCTTTCACAATCCCTACAGCACTGCCAGGCTTCTTCCTTAATTCAGCTCTAGGTCTGCTGAAATTCTTATTCATTCTTGTATTGTTTCCTGTCTCAACTTTTTCAGTTCCTTCTTTTACAGTTCTTCTAAATCCCTTATACTCTTAGGTTTCAGGAGACACTGAATACTGGGCTTAGACTACTTTTTCATGTATAGTCTTCATCCTTCCCTTCAGTCAGGCATCTTTGAATTCAGGTTCGATGCTGAGGTCCTCAAAGGGAAGAAATTATGGCTCACTGCAGAGAGGGTCAAACATGGAATGGGCGTTTATTCAAATGGGGCTTGGGCTTATATAGGGAATTACGGGAATGTTCCAGAACTTGGGTGGAGATTGGGAGGAGCATGCAAATCCTTTTACAATTAGGGGGAAAGGAGGAAGGACCATAAACCCTCTAAGGGTAACTGGGGAGGAAACAACCATATATGGTGAGACTGCACTGCAGCAGATCTCAGTCAATGGGAAGACAGGGAGAACATGAGGGAGAACTGGGGAACCATTCTGAACAGTTGTAACAGTAAGCCTGTGAAGATGAAGAAACCAACCAAAGTGCCTTTTAAACCTGAGGCTTTTTTACTGTATTGTAAAATAGAGGTTTTGCTTTTTCCCCTGAATCACCTTTCTCCTTCCCTAGACCCCTTATCTTCCTAATTAGTATGCAAGAATGCACCCTTGGCCAGGCTATGTGACACCCCCTCTGATTGGTCTATTGTTAACCCTTCCCCTTGAATCCTATAGGCTGTGAAGCCCTATAAATACTCTAGCCAGGTGAATAAAGCCCTCTCTGCTTTCCTGCCTTATGGTATGTGTGTGTCTCTTTGCTGGGACTTCTAGAGACCATGTGGCTGCCAACCACGTGGCCCAGGAGGGGATGGGAAAGGGGGGAGCAAACCCCCAATTGCTGCAAACAGTATAGTATATATGTGTGTATATATATATATATAACAATAAACATATAAAACCATGGAATCATGTAATAACATTGGGAGCCATTGAAACATTGTCCAGATGTAGGTATTTTTCTTTCGTGCTCGGATAGCTTGTTGTTCCAGGTGTTCTTTCTTCCATTCGCGCCTCAGCAACCTGCTCCATGATGCTTTCTCCACTTCGTGAAAGATTGTTCTCCCACAGTTCAACATCAGGCTTCTGTTTTTCAGAACTCTCACTAGATTTGGAACTCTTTTTCTGATTTTGAGTCTGTAATGAGCAGAGTGAGTATACATTCATTCAGTAATAAGACTGACGAAGACAAAAGAAAATCATAGTGTAGAGAAAAAGGCCTGATGTTCAAGCCCAAGATCCAGTGTTTCTGCCAACCCTTCCATTATAGTAACATATCAACTGTCACATATAGATTTTCAAAAGGGCCATGGACAACCGAACTGCACAAGTAACCCTCCTTTGAGTAAGAGGTTGGATTAGAGACTTCAAAAGGCCCTTTCCAGCCAATAACCTATGATTTTGTTGTAATAGAGAAGATGACCTGATATACTTCAGTCAGCTGAGGAACCTCAGCTCTCAAAATTAATTTAATCACTTAATGGGTAAGTGCAAAGTAAATTTTATGGCATTTATGGCATTTACATTTAAAAGTGCTTTGTATATAAGAAAGACTTTAGATTTTAAATATTTTAAACTTTCTCTGTGTTCATAAAATGTATGATTGATCCTTTAATGTGTAATCAATGTAATTATTGATACACACACCTTCCCAAATACCTTATCTTTACTGTGAATATTTAATTCATGATGGTGACTTCATTTAGAAATTCTGTGTGGAGCCTGCGAGTTGTGCTCTGAAAGATATGACTATGGAAATTCTGAAAGAAAAATATGTCTAAACATTGAATCACAATCCAAAGAGCTAGCACAGTATAACTAAAAGGTTTTTGTAGGCAGTATTGCTCAGTATACAGAGTAAGACCTGTTGAAAAGAATTTCAAAATTTATTGTGAAATATTTTGGAGAAAAGCTTTTTTAAAGTGATAAAGAAAACCTTACAAAATATCAAATTTCAAAAAAAAAAACAAAACAATGCATTGAAATTGAACTGTGGTTTTTAAGAGCTGCAGAATGGTTTTGATTGCAGTTGAACAGTAATATTTTCTTTGTATAGACCCCAGTAACAGATGTTGTTTTCTTTTTTGGTAGTCTGTAAGTAATCTCTTTTGTTCAGTGAACTCTAAGGTTTGTGTATTGTATTTGCAGTTTAATTTGTCAGAAGCGGTCAGATCATGTTATTTAACTCCTCCTTCTTTTGGTCATTTAGTATTCATATGACCTGGATGCTTTGTGTAAATGTTCTTCATAGTACTACTGTGAATAAATGGTATCAAACATAGACTATACTAATCTAGAATGCTTTTACTATTTTAATTTCCAGCACTTTGTTTGGTCAGCTGAAGACTGTTTAGAAAGCCACCTTTGTTCAAATCAACTATGTAGATAGGGGGAATGTGCAGTCAAATGGCACATGTTACTGAGCTGCCTCTACTGATGCTGACAGTGCAAAATGACTTTGAAGCAAATCCCTGGATGGAGGAGACTTATTTTACTCACATTTTGTGTTTCTGAAGTGGCATACGTGTGCTGCCATTTTTCTGCTTTTCTTCCCTGAGGGCTATTGAATGTAAACACTGTGAAAAGAAGCAAGGAGGTGATTTTTTGCCTTGGCTATAGCTGCAACCGGAGAAAGTGAAACAAAGAGAGGAAGACAGTTTAAGCCATCTGTCCACTCCTTTCAGTTCTGCAAAGAGCTGTTGTGCCAAAGTGCCAGCATTTTAAGAAGATTGCCTAATACCATTAAACATATGTTTTGTCACATGTAGATTTATTATTTTGTAAGAATAATCATGCAAAAAGACACGTCAGTCAAAAATACATACTTCTAGGCAAAGAGTCTGAAGTCATAACTACACATTTTTATCAAGTTGTTTGATGAAAAATGAGATTTGAATTTTAATATTATCTTATGTTTCGCTGATGCTTCATTCTAGTTGTGAAGAATTATCCAGCTTTGAATCTAACAATATCTATTTCACAGGTTTTGCTATACAGAAGGAAATGGGAAAACACTTAGGACCTGAAAGAGGGGGAAAAAGTCAGGAAGTAGGCTTGCAGATACTACAAATGCCAGGTGGCATAATGTTCTTGGGGTTTTTTAGTTCAGAAGTCAGAATAGTTTGAAGGAATTTAGAGTTGTGTCTTCCAAGAAAAGAAACACGCAGAGAATTTGGTGCTTTGCTGAAAGTGGCCAATTCTGTTGCTGACAAAGGCAAATGGTAACTTGTCTCTACTTCACTAAAAGCATGATTGGATGCCTAATAAAATGACTATGTAATACAGTATGATTGGCAGTTCCTGCTTAGAAAGCCAAGAAATAAAATAGCAGAGGCATTGAGCATGGGAGCATTGGCAAACTCCCATTGACTTCCCAGGAGCTTGGGTTTAGTCTTAGATGAGTAATGTTGAAAAAATGTGCTTCAGAAACTTTGAGTCAATCTGTTGGTTCAGATCTGGGTAGAGTGGATAACTATGCCTGCAGACATTAACAGGTCGGGCCTATCTTTTCATGGTTGTGGGATTTACTGAAGTAAGTGGATCAGATAGGGCATGTGGTACCAAAACCTATCAGGGTGGAATCTGTGCAATCCTTCCAGAATCAGTCCTTTACCAGGGTGTGACTGAGTATATTTTGGCTGTGCAATTGGCAGGCTCCTCTCTTTGCAGCTCCTTTTACCTTTATGAACAAATACTGCTAAGCTAGGAGGGCAGTTAAGAGAAATATATGTTGTTAACATACAGGCTGCTATATGTATGCTGTTAAGGCACAGCCTGAACGCACTATGCAAATGATGGTGTAAGACAGGAATGTGCAAGGCAAAAAAATATATGCAAAAAACAAGAAAGGAAAAAATATTATTGTTGTCAGTTCCTTAAGAATGTATTTATTTGTAAAGGATAAGTAATTGTACCATAAGTAATAAGAGAGGGAAGGGATGTATTTAAAGAGGGAAGGGAGGAAATTTTTTTCTTTTTGTAAGCATAGGTAATATAAATGCATACCTGTTTCACTAAACATAATTGCCTAATTCTGTAATAATCAGGGAGACAAAACCACATCTCCAATCATCTGTCTACTCTCTTCAATGAAGCCAGAATGTACTTATTGCTTTTTCAGATGTCTGATGTTTGTTCATGATAAGGGATTCCCTAAACAGTGAGTTTAACATCATTTCTCATTAGATATGAGCAGTTTCTTGCCTTGCCTGGTGCCATGTGCTTGCCTTCTAGTCAGACAGGGAGGAATTTCTTGTCCTGCTCTGCCTGCAGAGGTGCTGACTTAGATCAGACATCTGCTACCTCACTGCAGGGAGAGTGAGAAGAGATGGCTGCAGACCTCAGCCCAGATGTTACAACTGTCACAGTTTGAAGAGAGGTGTCTAAATCATTATACCTTGCAAGTACACAGTGGAAATTCCACAGTAGTTACAGATAACTACAATAGTGGGAGAAGAATGAAGATTTAAAGAGATTTTATCATCCTATAAGCTTTGCTGAAGTAACAAATTATTAAAGTATCCTTTTCTTTTGGTTCCTTAAAACAATGTACAGGATTTTTTTTTACCTTACTTGTCATACAACAGTGTATTGGGGTATGGTAAAATATGAAAACATTTAGAGTATACTAAAAGGAAAAAATTAAGGAGTCTAAAGATTGGTTCTTGATTAAATTTATTCTAAAGATCATGGACAAAATTTTATGGTTTATATTTGGAGGGGCTGGGAATCCTGTGTTTTAAATGTTTTCATTTCTACAGTCTGTTTATTGAGATGCATTAGCATGAAAAAGCTCAACCTCATCACATTACTTAATGCATGTTCCAGAAGTTCACATGTTAATGTTATTTGGTGGAAAATAACATGTAGGAAGTCTAGAAAATTTAAAACCATTTTGCTTTGAGAAAATACAACTGTCTTGCAGAAACACATCTTCATTACACTGCTCAGAGAAGCAACATGAATTATTTTATTTATTGATTTTATAAAAACTGAGTGAAATCTGCTGTGTCAATCACAAAGGAGAACTAAGTTGGTGGATTTTTTTTTTGTTCTGGTTTGGTTTTTTTTATTTGTTTGAACTATTTCTATTTTTTTCTTTTGATCTGACTGTGACCTGGGAAAATCAATGGCACCTGATGAAAACATTTAAGATTTTTTGTCAGACATTTTATACCTCTATGATTTTTCCCCTTTTAATATAATGAAATCTCAAAGACCCCTAGCAGATGGAAAGCTTTTTGAAATGTACTTCAGCAGAAAACTAACAGGTGGTTTTCCTAAAGTATCTTAGTCATAAGAGCTTAGGTAATACTCTATACAAATCTTGGGATTCTGTTTGCATATGCATGAAGCTTTCATTTGCATGAAAATCTGACACTTGTATTAATGTTTACTGAGATTTTCACTTATTTCCAATCTTCATATGAGCAATGAACATGTAAAATTTGCTTGAGATATTTTTGATGTAAAATTTCCAAATCTGAGGAATTTTCAGATTATTGGTCATCCATAAATCTCATTTTTATGTTTCTAGATGAGAAAATGTGACTACACATGTGCACACACAAGTTCTAGTTGGGCTTGTGCATAATATATGCTCTGGGTATGCATGGAGGTGTGTGCCATAAGTGTATGGGCAGGTACACAACTACTGAGCACCTGCCTAGATATTTTGGTGAACTATTACTTTTCACAAAATCCATTTATATGTGCTTGACAACTGCTGTGTGTGGGCCATTGTCTTAAGGCTGTCAGTCTGCTCCCATCTGTTTATTGTGATATGATAAAGCCTTCCAAATATTTTTCCATACAGAATACTTACAACATGTGTGGTTTATCAAAATAAGGAATGAATTTCAAAGATGACTAGAGAATGTACTAGTGGGAATCTTCTATTCTTTTAGCCATCATAGGATAGGATTTCTTCCACAGCTGAATTTGCATTAATCCTTTAAGGAAAATCCAGTGATGCTTCCAATCAATTATTTGGATGTGATGAGTCACCAGGCTTTGTTTTTCTATTTGAACAAAACTGTAAGTTCACATATAGATGAAAGTAAATTCTGAAAAGGTAATTGCCTGTTAACTGAAACCTTAAATAGCTTTCTTTAAGAAAGCCCAAGTGATCAGTCAGCCATCTTCCAACTATGCACTTCAAATTCTTTCTACTTTAATGTATTACCTCTTTTACATCTTAACACGCGAGACTTGTTACAAGACAGAAGCTGTCTTTTGTATTTCCAAACTACTGTCTTTTCTTTAAGCCAAAATATACATATGTTGACATGCCAAATGGCTCCTTCTGCAGGTAAGAAAGTAAAAACATGTTCAGACATGCCCTGGAGGTTAGGAAAACTGCCAGAAAATGTTTAGCTCAAATAAAGAATCAACAGTTCAATTTTTACTACTTTCAGCAGCAATCAAATCTCTAATTAAACTCCATTAGCCTAAAATAAAGCAGAGCTTTGAAGACACAAATCAATAACCAGAGTAAATGCCACACTGACTGCAGTAAGAAACTTTTGAAGTTTTGCCCACTCTACACGTTCATCCAATTTCAAGCCCTTCAACTTAACTTGGGCTTAACTAAATCATCAAAACTAACATTTAAAGCAGAGAAGTAATAGGCATTTTTGGAATACAACTCACCTAAGAAACCTGGTTTCCTCACGCTGTGAAAAGTGTAAATTGAAAGTCTTTGCTTATTATAATGTGACATTTCTTCACTCAAAAGCCCATTCTATTTTTTTAAAAGGTTTTGCAGCATACCTACATACATCACACCACACCAACAGTCAATTAATCTGTTACAAAAGCTTGCTCATAAAAAAAGATAAAATAATTCAAACCAACACCATGAAGGATTTTAAACCTTTGTATAATACACAGGCTCTGTGGCAGGATCCAATTCACTGGTTTCCTTTGTACACAAGAACAATAAAGTCTCAAATAAAGCCTTTGAGAAAGCACATAAACAAGTCTTTTAAAACAAGAAAATGTGTCCTTTTAAGTCCTTCTCATTAAATAGACACAGGCTGATGAGGATACTGAGGCTACTTATGCACATAATGCCTGGGAAGCAACCCCTGCTGTAGGCAACATGTTCAAAAGTTTGATCTAAACCACAGAAATACCAACTCCATAGGGCATATTTCATTTTGTTAAAAAGTTTGGAATCAGATTACTTAGTCCTCATAACCATCAAACTTCACAGATTAAGACTAGGTAACTGAGTCTCTTTTAGCCTTCTCATGTTCTGCCAAGAGCCTTCAAAAGTGTTCCTTTCTTAAGTGTTCTGAAGTATTTATAAAAATGCTATTTAAGAACATCCAGAATTAATGTGGCCACAAAACTACTAATAATGCAGTTCCAGATGTTTGTGGTGAATTGCTGAGCAGGAAAATTAATAAAGTCATACTTACACAAACAAGCTTTCTTTAATATACTTGTCTGGATCTGTCCTAAGTGCATTCAAATCAGAGAATTCTGTTCTCTCTTTCTCCTTAAAGCAGTGGTCTCCAACAAACCATGTTAAACTTCCAAATTTCTCATGTATTCTTGTCATCAACCTTTTAAATTTGGAAATGATATACACTTTACGTGTTTGTTTTTTTTTTTTCAGTTCTGTGGACCATTTCCCATGACCTCATGGCCTGTAGTTTGAAAACTAGTCCACTAAGATCTACGTATATGATAATAGAAAGCATGCCTGCAAGAGGTTTGTTTGCTCTCATTTTAATTTATTTAATTGGTACCGCAGATGATAGTAGCATTGAGACATAGACTTTCAACAGGAGAGCAACCTGGACTTACACTTAAGGTCCTGATCAACCTATGTCTATCCATAAAGACAAATTAACTCAAGGTCTCCTGAATGCTGAAAAACAGACAGAGCGAAAAAAAGGTTTTCTCTCATGTTTGCTCTTATCCACCTGAAGAAATCTGATAAGCTGTTTGCTAAGTAGGCGACAGAGTAAGGGCATTTCAGCCCCTATACATTGCCTTCTTTTTTTTCTGCCATCTTTCTGTGTGTGGCCTGACTTCTTCAACAGGCCTGCAATGAGGGCAAAATATTACCAAAGTGGAACAGTGAAACAAGTCCCGCAGGGTAATTTTCTTTTTTCTTTTTTTTTTTAGTTGGACCTCCAAAAAATCTATGTATTCCCGTCTAATATCAGAAATTCTTGCCCATAAATGCATTCAGTAAAGTACTTAAATAGCCCTAAGGTATTAGAAGTCCTTAAATACCTTGTATTTAACTGTGTAATGCTAGTCATGAATGTAAGAATAGCTACTCAGGTGTGTATTACTGTCCTTACAATGCCAAAGTAATTGTTTGCATTTTTATCTTCCTGCTTTTAATACTAACAGAAGAGATGAAGACATGCAAAATGTCCCCATCGTTTAGGGGTCTCCTTAGATGACATGCTGTTCCATTTAAATTACCTAGTTCTTTCCTGAAGACTAAACATTTTCATGAATAATATAAGGCATAGCCCTATTCTCAAAACCTCATCAGTGTTGGTCAGTTCAAGGTGGGGGTCAGGAGAAGCTGGTCCGTGTTCCCTGCAGAAGTGGAATATGTGGAAAACTCACACAAGTCCTTATTCCAACTTTCTCTTACAGCATGGAGGCTTTTCAGTGTGCAGTGGTAAAACCTGAAGTAAGAAGTCAGTTTAGCTGTCACCACTGGGGGCCACTGCTACTTAGCAAGAGAGAAGGGAAGCTGCTGCAAGGTCTGGAGACTGCAGTGTCTGCAGATAGCTCCTGTAAAGAGGCAAAAAATTGCCCCTGTGTGGGATCACTGCTGGGAAGAGATGGGAATAGCCAGCAGAGGTATGGAACACCTGGAACTGTAATCTCCAGACAATGAAAATATGAATGAGATGCTAAGGCTTTTGCTGAATGTCCGATGGCAGAAATGGCACCAAGCATTCACTCTTTGTAGTGGTACTCCCATCCTGTGTTGTTCACAGATCTTTGTGAAGTGGCTTGCATATCAGTAATAACTGGGACCCCTTGCTAATCAAACCTGCTCAAAAGTGGGTCGTCATCATTCTTGTTTTCTATGGCCAGGAATCACTTTTCTTGCCAAGAAAGAGAACAAGCAATCTAGAATAGGTAAAAAATAATGTCAGGTAGCAGAGACTTCTTGGGGAGTAACAAGAGAGCAAGACAAAATGGAAAATTGTAAGATGGTCAGAGCAATTACATACAAAAGAGAAGTGGATGGCTCCTTCTTCTAGTCTGAGACATATTTTTTTTTCTCAATACTACTTTTCTTTGTAAGTACATAGTGTTGGAACAGTAGATTCTGGACTAGATGCAACAGTCAGGCTTTTCAAGGGTTTCTCCTGGGGATCAAGAAGCCTCAAGTGAAAATCTTTCTCACTCCAGACATGATCCATATATATAGCATTATTTACAGACAAACTGACCCTTCTGAAAATCTTTTGTACAAAACATATTCACCCCTAAATGGAAACTAAGGCCTGACTTTTCCTATCTCTTTCATGTAAGATGATGGCAAACTCACTGACTTCAAATGGGCTAGTGTTCATATACTTTAAAAGTGACAAGGGGCTCACATCTCACAACCATTTATAGTACTAATATTTTGGAAAGGAGCAGTTACAATATTTGCCCCTTAATGCTGCTGATTTAGACAGCAGCAAGTATTTTCTTCATGCCATGAAGGAATGACATCTAACGGCCAGCCTGACTGAATGTAATCCTCTTGTAAAATAACCATACACAGAGGTGAGAAAGGAAAACTGGGCAAAGAGGGTTTTTTCACCACCAGAACTAGTGGACAAAATAGTGTAATAGCTGCTAAGAAATACTGAATGTTGACTTCCCACAAAACACTTCTAGTATGACTCTGGCACTAAACAAGCCTTATAACGCATTGTGCTGGATCCACCCGAACCTCTGTTTGCAGGCCAGCCTGAAGACACCCATCAAAGGCAAATGATAAGAAAAGCAGGTGCGGGTCACAGAGGGGTGTTGCCAACCCCATCCTCCTGGGAGAGCTCTGGCACCAGTACTGCTATTGTACATTGTTAATTAGATCATTCTAATTAATTCATTCAACGTGTAAATTAGGAAAGAAAGAAGATAAATTACACTAATACATTTAACCCCATGCTGTTTATTTAGCAGTTGAACAAAATAATGCAGTTAAAAAGAGTCTAACAAGGCAAAAGCCCAAGACACAGCTGTTTAATAGCATTAAAAATGAGATCTCAGACGGTGCTGTGGGCACATACTGCTTGTTTGCATTTAAAAGGCTTGTCAAGATAGCTGTACTGGCTAAACCCTGCTAGTATAGATGCAGCTGATACTAACGTATTTCCAACTCCCAAATGAAATAACCTGCACTGGTAAATGGATTATTTTGCTGGTACAGCTTTGCCAGCATTAGAACACTTGCTGGTGCTGCTAAGGTAATCTGGAAGATGTTTGAGCTACACAGGTATGCCTGCAAAACAATTATGTGTCAATAAACCCATATTATAAGGTCTGCTATACATTTAAGGTTCCAAGAACTTGTCTCAACACAGAAGCCAAAGCAATTTAAATAAAGTACGAGGTGAAACTCATTTAGTTAAAAGAGTAGTGCTCTCTGCATAGCAAATTGGATTTGAGTTGAACAAAGAAGTAGTTGCTACCCCAGTGTTTTCAGTCAAATGTGGCACTTATATAGAGATCAAAATGAAAATATTTAAAATCTTAAAAAAACCCCAAACAGAACAGAAAATGCTGTTTTGCAAGACTACACGTTAATTCCACAGTCAATCTTTCAGACATTTTATTAAAAACAAACACACAAATAAACAACAAAGCAAGAGATTATCAATTTCGCATGACTCTAGAAGCTGAGACTTTGAGAAATGGGCCAATTATCTTGTGATTTGTGATAAAATCATGATATTTAGCAACACTCCAAAGATCCTATCTATCCTGGCATACAAATACTAGGAAAAACATGTTTCAACTAGTTCAGCGGGCATGTTAAACTATGTCCTGGGATAGGCTAGCCGGCTTTGTTTTCAGCAGTGTCAAAATACAGATTGGCCCATCTACAAAACTGGCTTAACCAGAACAGTGTTTAACTGTGACCTGACTTAGTTCTCAGACCAATATAAACCAGGCCAAAGATTTATGTTGGACCAAGCTAATTTCTTGTCTTTTTCTCCATGCTAGCCACACAAGCATTCTTATTCTACATGTGCTCTAAGCTGTATTTATCCAAAGCTACCTAGTTCTAACTCCTGTGCAAAAAGCAGCAGAGACACTTTGGGTACTTTTTCTCACTTGAGCATAAATAGGAAGTCAAGTGAGCACATTCAAGAGAACAAGTGCTGTGTTTTGTTAACGTGGACTATGGAGTTACTTTTTCTTCCCTCTCTCCTCTCACCAGTACCACTGCTTTACACAGTGCATGTGCACTGAGTTACACACACAGAAGGGTCTCTCTGGCTGTGTACTTTTTTCCCCAGCAGACGACTTGTAGCTTCATCCAATTATTCTGCCCTGATTAATGTCAACAGGTTCCTCATTTCATGGAGAACAAGGAAGATCAGTTCTTCTTCTGGACACCTGCTTACAGGATTATTGTCCCATTTTCTTCCTGCAGAGTACTGCCTAAATCTGCATGCTGTGGGCATCCATGTAAGCCCTGTATGGGGATCTCTGTGGATCTCATTTTTCACTGAGCATTTCTATTAGCCATAGTTCAGATGCTGCTAAGCAATAGATTAGGTAACATTATTCTACCATTTCATTTTTTCACTCATGGTGATAACTTTGCCTGTTTGAAGTTTGTCCTGACACTATGAAGTAGCGCATCCCTCTGTTTTTAGTTGCATGGAATGAAATAATCTAACACCAGATTATGAAAGTTTCACCACAACAGACAAGATTTGTGTGGAATCTCTGCAGCTTTATTTGGGGGGAAATATGGGAAAATAGGATCAAGGCATTTCATGGTTATGTTAGAACAACAGGAAAAACCTGGACTCATAACATGGACAATACAATGTGCAACAAAGGTTGAACATTCACAGTCTAATCCAAAATCCTCTGGAGATAAATGACTCAAGTGAGCACTGGTGTTCATGAATACCCCTTGTGCAAGGTTGTTTACAATTTACAAAAGTTTCTCACACCTAAACAACTTTGAAACATACTTTATTACATACAGATGTGCAGCATTTTTAGACTGTGCAATCTGCAATACTTCATGTCATAATAAAACAATATTGTAAAAAGAAATGATCTATGAAACAAATTACTGTTTCATCTGCTCCCTGTTTAGCCATGCTCTCCAGGCTTGTATATGCCCGTAGGCTGTCTAGAATTACAGATGTGTCCTGTTGTACACCAAGTGTGTGCTTCTCTTCAGACTCTAGAGTGCAGCAAGAGGAATATAAATAATCCCCTGCACGTTAGCAAATTGCTTACAGGACTTTGGAGTAGTTTGGGTGACATCTCATTCAACGAGTAGTTTCCTGCTGGTGGGAGTAATTGTTCTTATCTTCCTTAAAGCCTCTTTAAACTAGTGCCATTGCTTTAAGTGGTATTAACAAATAGTAAACTAGCAATATGTGCAACGTTTAGCATGATGACTTGCGTTTTTCTTGTACAGAGCCGAACAATACGATTATGTAAACATTGTTATGTCTAGAAAAATGTTTATTGTTGAAATCGGCCTTTTCCGCGAGCGCGTTTCTCACATGCTTCGTTAATTGGGCAATAATTAAAGCCAGCCTGCGCTGTATGCTGCGGCAGCTC
>WBMV01000077.1:0-10933 GCA_013396655.1 Campylorhamphus procurvoides
TGTACCAGGTGCACACTATCTCCCAAGGCTGCAGTGGCAAGGCCAGCAGCCCCAGGGACCTGCCCAGGGTGGGTATAAGAGGCGGCAGGTGCCGGGCAGGGACCACCTTCACGAGGGACAATGGCTCTGCTGTGGCTGCTGAGCTGCCTGGCGCTGGCGGGCTTTGCCCGTGCCACGCTCCCAGAGAGTACGTGGGGCTGTGGGGTTGGTGCAGTGGGCTTGGGGCTCAGGGGGGTGGCAGCAGTGGGCAGGGGACACGGGGCCAGGGTGGCCTGAGCCCCTGTCCCACGGCTGTGTGTGCCCCACAGGCTGTGGCGTGCCTGCCATCACACCCGTCATCCGCGGCTACACCCGCATCGTCAACGGGGAGCCGGCAGTGCCAGGGTCGTGGCCATGGCAGGTGTCCCTCCAGGTGAGAGCTGGGGGCGGGCAGGGACCGGGGTGGGTGCCGTGCGGGGGGCCGGGCACAGAGCACCCCGTCTGCGGTGCCGGGTGCTGAGGGCAGCTCTCCCCACCAGCGCTACGGCAACTTCCACTTCTGCGGAGGGTCGCTGATCAGCGAGAACTGGGTGGTCACCGCTGCCCACTGCGGGGTCAGGTAGGCACCGGCCGTGCTGCCGGCTGACACGGGGCTGGGCACGGACAGGGGGCTCCCACAAATACCCTCTCCCTGTGCCGGTGCCCTGTGCTCAGTGCCTGCCCGTGTGCAGGAAAACCGACACCGTGGTGGTGGGTGCCTACGACCAGAACGCGCCCGGGCCTGAGCAGCAGAGGCTGACCATTGAGAAGGTACTGCTGGGGCAGGGGCTGTGTGCCTGCTGGGCCACCACAGGGAGCTGCAGGGGTTGTGTCCGGGTGTCCCTTGTCCTGGGGGCTGGGTCCCAAGGAGTCTTGGTTTCCCTTATCCTGAGGGTCATGGTTCCCTGGGGTGTCCCTTCTCCCCCCTTATCCTTCAGACGGGTTCCGCAGAGTATCCACAGTCTGCAGGATCCCCAAGGGGTAGGGTTCAAGCCCCAGGGTTCCTGAGGGTGAGGTGACACTGGATGTCTCTTCTCCACGGTATTCCAAAGGGCTGGGCTCTGTAACTCAGGCACCCTGCCAGCACGGAACCATTGCCCACCATTCCCATTTGTCCCTCTGGAGTGCCCAGTGCCTGATACCACCCTGGTGGAGGGTGCAGGTGCTGGGAGCGGTGCTGCTTGCTGCAGGTCTTCAAGAACCCCAAGTTCAACATGCTGACCATCCACGACGACATCACCCTGATCAAACTGGCCACTCCAGCACAGTTCTCGGACCGTGTGTCCCCTGTCTGCCTGCCCGAGGCCACCGATGAATTCCCAGGGGGCATGACCTGTGTCACCACTGGCTGGGGGCTCACTGACTCCAGCGGTACTGCACTTTCTTGTGCCTTTCCCTGTCTTCATCCTTCTCCCTGTCCCGTGCCTCATCCAAATCCCCATCCCCATCCTTGTTCTCATCTTTCTGCCCTGCCTCATCCCTTTCAGCAATCCCTACCCCCCTCTGAATCCGAATCTGCATGCCAATCTCCCATCCACATTCTCATCTGAATGTGAATTCCCATCCCAATGCCCCATCCCCACCCTCATGCCTGGCCCCTTCCTCTTTCCCATTGCCAAGCCCCGACCCTGATCCAACCCTGCCACCATCTCCGCCCCCATCCCAATCCCAGTCCCCATTCCCTCTCCGTTCCCTGTGGGGTCCCTGACAGCCCCTGTTCCCTGCAGACTCGCAGACTCCAGCGGTGCTGCAGCAGGTAGCTCTGCCCCTGCTCACCAACACCCAGTGTAAGGAGTTCTGGGGCTTCCGCATCCGCGACGTGATGGTGTGTGCCGGTGCCGACGGAGCCTCCTCCTGCATGGTAGGTGTCCCCTGTCCCCCCACTGCCCCTGGCCCCCTGTCCCCGCTCCCCGGTGCTCACCCAGTGCCCCTTGCAGGGTGACTCCGGGGGCCCGCTGGTGTGCCAGAAGGACGGCGCCTGGACCCTGGTGGGCATCGTGTCCTGGGGCAGCAGCAGCTGCGACACTCAGGTGCCCGGCGTCTACGCCCGCGTCACCATGCTCCGCAGCTGGATCAACTCCATCCTGGAGGCCAACTAAGGCCAGCAATAAACGCTGCCACCCCCTGAGCGCTGTGTCCTTGTCACCTCCGTGGGAGGGGTGGGAGTGGGGTGAGAGACAGGCAGGTGTCTGGGGGACACATGGCTGGGGATGGGGGCACGAGGTGTTCTGGGGGGAGTTCCCTGGACATGGCAACACCTGGGCATGAGGGCTGGGAGGCATGGGGACACCTGGCTGGGAAAGGGGACACCTGGCTGGGAATGGGGACAGATGGACAGGGGTGCATGGGATGCATGGCTGACCATGGTGACACCTGGCTGGGACGGCCCCGGGTCCAGGGACATGTGGCTTCCCAGAGGGTCAGGGATCCCAGACCAGCTTGGAGGGACACCCGAGCAGGCATGGAAACACCTGGCTCAGAGACAACTGAGAGGGGAAAGGCCGTGGTGGGTGANTGTGGGAACACCTGACCCTGAATGGGAACACCTGGCTGAGCATGGAGACGGAGAGTGAGGGGTGCCTGTGTACACATGGTTGACCATGGTGACATATGTCTGGGATGGCCCAAGTACATGTGGCCTCCCACAGGGTCCAGGGATCCCAGACCAGCTGTGGGGACACCCGAGCAGGCATGGGAACACCTGGTTGTGGGACAGCTGGGAGGGGAAAGGCCGTGGTGGGTGACATGGCTCAGGTGTGGGACCCTTTCCAATGTGGGGATGTGACCATAGGCACTGGTGGGTCCCCCTGGCAGGAACACCCTGTCGTGTCCATCCCCATGGCTGGAACCACCTTAAGGTGTCTGTGTGGGGGAGGGACTGACAGCCAGGGGGAGGGCAGGGTGCTGGTGTGCTCAGTTCCTGTGCTCCTGTTCTTGTGCAGCCCTGCCATGGCCCTGCGGAGGGTGCTGGCCCTGGGGACAACCCTGGGGACAGCCCTGGGGCGCCGCAGCTGCTGCTCCAAGGTGGGGCCAGGGGTCCCCGAGGGTATTCACATGCTGTGAGGGCTGGTCAGCCCTGTGACCTTGGCTGCTGGGTGTCCTGGGACACTGTCAGAGCTTCCACAGCACCTCCCTGACGGAGCCCTCGTCATTCCCTCCGCAGCCCTCGCTGCCCCCCGACTTTGTGGAAGCTCTGCGGGCCGTGGTCGGGGCCCCCAATGTCTCCACGGCCACGGCGGTGCGGGAGCAGCACGGGCACGATGAGTCCATGCACCCGTGAGTGCCCCTTGGGGAACCAGCCATGGGAAGGGGAAGGGTCCCAAGGTCGGGCAGGGTCTGGGCAGGGGGAGTGTTCGTGTAGGCAAGGCACAATGGGGGGAGAAGGGGCATGTGAGTGGGGCTGCAGCTTGGGGACGGGCAATGGGGAGGGGCCGGGTTTGGGGAGGGGGCAGCCAGTTTGGCAGTGGTGCCTCCTGTCCCCCAGCTGTGCCCCCCCGGATGCCGTGGTGTGGCCCCAGTCGGTGGGGNCCCACAGCCACTGTCAGACCTTCCCCTTCCCTCGTCTCGTTGCTCCCCCACCTTTGTGGATGCCCTGAGTGCTGTGGTTCAGACCCCCAGTTGTCTCCATGGCCACAGGGGTGTGGGAGCAGCACGGCCACGGTGACTCCACACAGCCGTGAGTGCCCCCTGGGGCTGGGACCCCTGGGGAAAGGACTGGGGAGGGGAAGGACCATTAGGTGGGAGAAAGTTCACAGGGAAAAGGGCCATGGGGAGGTGGAGGGTGTGGGGGGCAGTGAGGCAGCAGTGCCACCTGTCCCTGTGGTGTGGCCCCAGTCGGTGGGGCAGGTCCAGGAGTTGGCCAAGCTCTGTCACCGCTGCCACGTGCCCATGGTGCCCTTTGGCACTGGCACCGGCCTTGAGGGCGGCGTCAATGCCGTGCAGGTATTGCCTCCCCTGGCCCCCTCTGACCCCCAGGGGCTCCCAGTGCCCGGCTGTGCCAAGACCCACTGGTGCCCCCATGCCAGGGCAGCGTCTGCTTCGACCTGAGCCGCATGGACACCATCGCAGAGNCGCCTCCCCTGGCCCCCCCTGACCCCCAGGGATTCACGGTGCTTGGCTGTGCCGAGACCCACTGGTGCCCCCATGCCAGGGCAGCGTCTGCTTCGACCTGAGCCGCATGGACACCATCGCAGAGCTGAGCCTCGAGGACTTCTCGGTGACAGTGGAGCCCGGTGTGACCCGCAAGGCCCTCAACAGCCACCTGCGTGGCACTGGGCTCTGGTTCCCCGTCGGTACCATGGGCATTGGGATGGCCATGGGGCTGGGGGATTGCAGCAGTGAGGGTGCCGGTGATGCCTTTGGGATGGGGATCTTGGGAGTGCTGGGGATCCTGGGGTGTCCATGGGTGTGCTGTGATCCCAGTGGTACCTGTGGGACTGTGGGTGCCATGGCCCTAGTGCTGTGATCCCAGTGGTGCCTNGTCCGTGTTGGTACTGTGGGCATCAGAGGCTTATTGGGAACAGGAGTGGCAGAACTCGGGGTGCCGACAGAGGGGATGCCTGTGGGGCTGGCGATGCTGGGGTGTGTCCATGGGTGTGCCACGGTCCCAGAGCTGTTGCAGGGATGTCTGTAGGACTGAGAGTGCCATGGTTCCAGCACTACTGAGGTCCACATGAGGCTGGGGTGCTTGTGTCTGAGAGGTGCTGGAAGTGATGGGTGTGCAGGACCAGGAATGGCTGGGGGTGAGACTACCACACTCTCTACCACACCAAACCCCCAGCCCCCATGGTGGGCCATGAACCCTTGTAGGGTGCTGTGAGGGATGCCCTCCCCAAAGTCTGAGCTGGCCCCACTGCCCTGCACTGCCACCCCTCATCTCCCCCAAAGCCCCTTGTGCCCCATTAAACCTGTATGCACCAGTCTCCATATGAGATCTTTAGAATGCCCTCAGCCTTGCTCCAGGTGATCTCCCTCACCCCAGCAAACACACACAGATATACAGGAGATTGAGGGGAGTTGTAGGCAAATCTTTATGCTGCTGGGGGACTTGGGGCCAAGTTTTGGAGGGGACTGCCACTCGGTAGCTCCGGGAACCAGCGGGAGCTTCCCCTGTGTTCAAAAGGCACCAATTTCAGTTTGCGTTTCAGTTACAGCTGGTACTGTATCACAACCCGAGACATGAGAACGCACAGGTTAGCCCCTTCCTGCCCCAGCAGCTCCCCACCATCCCTCACCCACCCTGGGGACCCCTATCCCCAGCCTCCAGCACACAGGAGGACAGTACAACCTATCTCTGTCACACTGTCCCACCACCACAGGGGATCGCTTCCACACCACAAGAATCTGCTGGCCACTGTAGAGTGGCTCCAGAGTCCCCCCGAGAGCAGAGCAGCCATAACACCACCTCAGATTGCCAGGCACATCCTTGTCTCAACAGGGACATGGCCCCATACCCTCCAGACCAGGACTGGCTGCCGGTTTTGTATGGAGAGGACAGCAGGGAAAGAGTTGGGCATAGATGCACCTCCCAGCTTTGCTTCATTACGGGCACAGCTCTGAAACTTTTGCTGGCCTCCGGCCAGAGGGAAGAAGAGGAAGGGAGATGGCAGCTGTAGCCCATCACTCCTCTCCCCGTGGAGCCCCAGTTCCCCTGTGTGCATGAGAGTCTTTATGTACATGTCTGCTTACACCAGGTGGAGAGTGCTCTCATGGAGGGGGACACATGACTGGAGAGGGGTGGGGGCCAGAGAAAAAGGACAGTGGCCCCGAGGCCATCACATGGCTGCCAGCTGGCCCAGCACCATCCTGAACTGTTGTGTGCTGTTGGCAAGTTCCTTGACACGCTCCACCATGTCATTGGAGGCGGCAGGAGAAGGGTAGTGGAGGGCGGCTGCCTTGGTGGTCACCACGATCTCCTTGAGCATCTCGCAGAGGAGGTTGCTGTAGTGCATCACCTTGTGCTGGACATCCTGGGCCTTGGCCTGGCGGGACAGCGTGTCCCCAATGAAGACGAGCTTGTGGGCACTGAGGATGACAAACTTGCTGTGGGCCACAAAGATCTTGGGGGGTTGGTTGGTGCTGACAGCGGTGAAGAAGGCGTCGACAGCGTTGGTGAGTGTGGTGAGGTTGGCCTCACACTGCTCCAAGTAGAAGAGGAGGAGCTGGCGGTCGGCAGGACACAGAGCCCCACTGCCTCGTGCCGGGCCGTAGTGCTGTGGGGGGCTCCAGTTGGACAGGTCATTGTCGATGGGGCGTGTCACCTCCTGCTCCAGCCGCTCAAACTGCTTCAGCTGTGGGAGGGGTAAGTGTGAGGCAGAGTGGCCATTGAGCCAGCACCTGCTGCCCTCCCTGGAGCTACCAGCACAGGTGGCCATGGCCATCAGGCCCATGGAAAAGAGTGAGGGACAGTGCCAGCCCCAGGACAACTATATCACATCACTCTCCAGGAGCAAGGTGTCAGTGCTCTTCTCCAGTGGGCACAGCCCTGGTATAGTAAGGAAGGTAAGGCCGAGCCCACCACTGGGACAGCCAGGGAAGAGGGCTGTGGTCACACCAGCAGCAGAGGTTATGAGGGAAGCAGGACCTGGGGCCCTGCCTGCCCTGAGTGCTGTGCCCAGTAGCGCCCACCTGCCTGCCCCAGTGCCCTTACCTGCTGGTGCTCCAGCTGGTCCTTGCTCTGCCGGATGATGTTGCCTTTCTCCAGCAGCTCCTTCTGGGTCTTCTCAAACTCCTCCTTGCCCTGCAGAGGCATGACATGAAAGGGGTCAGCAATACCAGCCTTGCCAAAGCAAACCCCCACCCACCCTGGGACACCCCCGGTCCCCACACTCCAAGCTGGACAGTAAGAACAAGACATAGGTGGCAGAAGCAGAGCTGCCTAATCCCCCTGTGCTGGGGAGCCACCGGCACAAATGCTCCCTGTGGGGAGCAGCCCCCTGCCCACCTGAAGATGCACGTAGTCGTAATCCTCCATCCAGCCACTCTCACTGTTCTCATAGGGCCCATCGGGCGACTCCTGGGCCAGCAGCTTGGGTGGGGAGGGCAGGGGCCGTGACTGGATGCTGCTGGCTTTGTCGGAGGGGTGAGGGGGCCCATGGCCACCGCTCTCCACCGCCGGCTTTGTCCGTTTGAAGAGGAGGGAGGCATTGCCATGCAGGAAGGAAGCCAACTGCTTGGTGTCATCAGGGACGCCACGTGAGTGCATGATGAAGTGCTCCAAGTCATCAGTGCCCGGCTTGCTGCTGGCCAGCGCACTGGGGGCCCAGTGGCAAGCGTCCAGCGCTTGGCCGTGCCGTGCCAGGGCCTGGTACACCTCCTCCATCTTCTGCAGCTGCTTGTTCAGCTTGGCATAGAGGGAGCGGTCAGAGGCCTGGGCAGCGTTGCCCACTGCTCCCCGGGCAAACTCCAGCAGGTCCCGGAGGGCTGTCCGGACGCCCTCGGCCGCACCACGGATGCTGGTGGCGTTGGCCTCCATGTGCTCAGGGCTGCGCCAGTTGCTGCTGATAAAGGACATGAGGTAGGAGACGGCGCTGCTGACGCCGTGCTGGAGCTTGGCCAGTGTCTCCATGGCGGCGTCCAAGTCCAGGGAGAACTCCTTGCCGGCTCCCTTGGCCGGCTCCTTCACAGGCACTACATCCAGTGAAGATGTGGAGATGTTGCTGCGGGTGCTGCCCGTGCTGGAGGCCGAGAGGCGCTTGGTGTCGGTGCCCTTGGCCTCGCGGTCCACTTGTGGTGGAACATCGTAGATGTACTCGCCCTCTGTGTCTACAGAGCCCTTACCTAGGGCATGCAGGTCCCGGGGCACGTCGTACACCTCTTGGGAGGGGAAGGTGGATCCCCCCAACTTCTTGAGGCTGGGGGGCACATCGTAGATCTCATGGGAGAGTGACTGCTCAGGAGCACCTTTCCCAGCTGCCGGTGGCACATCATAGACATCCTCTGGCAAGTAGGGCTCCTGCTGGGCCAGGATGAGGGGGTGGCGGGAGGGGTCGAAGGTTTTCTGCTTGGCGAAGGCGGGGGGCACATCATAGGTCTCCTCCCGTGCTGGGCCATCCGGCACGTCCTTGCTGACTGATGGGGGGACATCGTACACCTGCAAGGGCAGAGCAGCAGGCATCACCACCACTGCTGAGACAGCCAGCCTGGCTCAGGTACAGAGGCGCAGATGGGTTGCCCTGTGCTGTGGAGCACACAAGAGCCAGCTCTGGGCATGCACAATGGTACTGGGTGGGCACCAGGACGGAGCCATGCACACCAGGGGCTACCCTGTCCTTTGGGACAGGAATCACAAAATCTTAAGGCAGCCCAGGTTGGGAGGGACCTTGAAATGTCACAGAATCCAACCTCATGCCCTGGATGCGAACATCCAGCACCCCTCTGTCTGCTGGTATCCTGAAGGCCTCCAGTGCCAGGGACACCACCACATCTCTAGGGAGACTGATCCACTGAATGATTGTTTTCCCCATTAAAATCTGTCTTATATGGAGAAGCTGTGAGCTTCCCAGAAGCACTTACAGTTTGGGGCAGGTTCTTCTCCACGCTGGGGGGCACATCATAGATCTCCTGCCCTGGGTCCTGCCCATTGGGACCCTTCACTGCCATGGGGGGTGTGTCATAGACCTGGAGAGGGGGCACAGGATATGTCAGAGACAGCATGGGCACCCACCTCCACCCAGGGACCAGCTGGGAGGGATGGAGGTACCCAGAAGCAGCCCCAAGGTTCATAAAGTGCACATTTTTGCATGGATGGAGCCAGAGACACCCCCTAGACCCCCCAAGCAGCCTCACCTCCTGACTGAACTGGCTTGGGACGCCCCCTCGGACAGGCGGCACATCGTAGATCTCCTGGGAACCAGTGGAGATGAGGTGGCGAGGGAAATCATACTCAACCTGCTCACTCTTGGGGGAGTCATACACATACACTTGCCCCACGCGGGTGGGCACCAGCACCTGGAGGGAGGGAAAAGAGATGTGGGCCCTGCCGAGCACCCCCCACCATGCACCACCCACCCAAACCCCGCAAGGGGGCTGGAGAGAGGATGGGTGCCGGGTTCTGTACCAGACCGTCTGGCACCGGGCACACCGTGCCCACCGGAGGGCGCTCCCTGGCCAGGCGTGCGCCGCTGCCGGGGACGGGATGATATCACCGGTTATTTATAGCGGCGATAGAGGCTCGGCGAGAGACAAAGCCCGGCCGGTACAGCCGCGGTGTGCAGAACCAAGAGCCGATTCGGGCATGGAGGTGTGGGCAGGGATCTGGCAATGCCTGGAGATCCTTGCCCACGGCTCCATGCCTGAACAGGTCGTTCCGTGGTGACACGAGAGCGGCCAAACCCAGAGGGTCACGGCACCCTGCCCAACCGGTGCCAAGAAGGGCTGAGGTGTTGGCTGGTTCTCAGCTTTAGGATGCTCCTCGTGCCCTGGCTGATTGCCGGCTCCCTCCCGTCACTGGCTACTTCCCGAGGGTGTGAGTCAGGTAGCCTTCCCAGAAAACACGACACTGAAAGCACCTCGCTCCTCTTCCCTGGGATGACGTGCCAGGGAAGGGGCAGAGCCAGGAGGAGCCTGGTGTCCAGGATGTAGCCGTTAGGCTCCATGCTGGGGACAGGCTGGTGGCTCACCCTTGCCTCACCAGTAAAACCAGCAAGAACTGACAGGCTCCCTGGCAGAGCCAGGGCACACTGGCACCAACTGCCTGCTCCCGCTCCCAGGAGGAATGAAACCTCACAGCACCGTGCCAGGTACCAGCTACTCTCACAGCTGCACAATCTGGCCAAAGGGCATCTCCAAGCAGCTCTTGGGTTATTCAGCACCCTGTGCCCACACCAGGCACATTGCCATGGCCTGGGTGACAATGGCAGAGCCTACACAAGAAGACCCAAGTGCTGAATGCTGTGCCAGCCCCAAGCAGGGTACCCCATGCCAACTAGGGCACCGCAGCCACCACAGGGACTCCCTTGGTGCACCCACTCCTGCCAGCAGTGTGAAGGATGCCCACACCAGCAATGGGCACAAGGGCTGCATGCTCCGAGAGACAGTGGTGGGCTGATACACCCAAGCCCTGCCACCACTCACACCCCACAACCAGGACATGCTCCCCCACTCCAGCCTCCCCATCTTACCTTTCCCTGGGGCTTGTGCCCTTCCCAGCTCCTCATGTCCAGCGATGGGGGCACCTGGTAGATTTCTTGAGCCTGACCAGCTGAGGGAGGAACCTGGTAGACATCCTGGGGAGGACTGGCAGAGCCCCCGGGGTACGCTTCTGCTGCCTGGCCCAAGGAGGGGGGGACCTGGTAGATCTCCTGGCTGGAGCTGGGGAAGGTGTGGGGAGGCGCCTGCTTTGGGAAGGTGGGTGGCTGCTTAGCTGGGGCAGGCGGGAACTGTCCGGTGGGTGCTGAGCCCGGGTACAGACTCTGCTGCCCCTTGTTGGGGACTGGCATCAGGTAGACGTTGTCCCCTTGGGGGGCATAAGCAGGGTGCATGGGTGTGTACTGCGAGGCCGGCGACAGCGGGGTGTAGCCCCCTTGGTGGTGGTACGGCAGGGCCGGCTGGGGCCCCGACGGCTGCGGCGGCGCCTGCCCTTGCGCCGGGCCAGGCGCTTGCTGCTGCTGCTGCTGCTGCTTCTTGTCGTACATCCCCACCAGGATCTTGAGGCGGTTCCCGGGGACGATGCCCTGCCGGCCATGGAGCGAGCAGAGCCACCAGCCGTCCAGCCCCTGCGTGTTGCGCTCCAGCACCGTCATGATGTCGCCCTTGCGGAAGGAGAGCTCGTCCGGGGACTCGGCCACGTTGTCGTACAGCGCCTTGGCCAGCACGTTCTGGAAGAGAGCCCCGCGGCGGGGCGGTGAGCCGGGCCCGGCCGGCCGCCTGGGCGTCATCCCGGCAGCTCCGGCCGCCACCGGCACCGGCACCGGCA
>WBMV01000077.1:11092-79077 GCA_013396655.1 Campylorhamphus procurvoides
GGGTGTGCAAAGGGGGTAAGGGGTGTAAAGGGCATGAAATGGGTGTGTAAAGGAGGTGTAAAGGGCATGAAATGGGTGTGCAAATGGGATAAAGGGGTGTAAAGGGTGTGCAAAGGGCATGAAATGGGTGTGTAAAGGAGGTGTAAAGGGCATGAAATGGGTGTGCAAATGGGATAAAGGGGTGTAAAGGGTGTGCAAAGGGCATGAAATGGGTGTGTAAAGGAGAATAAAGGGCATGAAATGGGTGTGTAAAGGGGGTGCAGCGTGTCTGTAAAGAGTGTGAAGCAAATGTGTAAAGGGTAACGGGTGTGCGATGAAGGGCAATGAACACATAATGTGCAATGGGTGTGTAAGAGGTGTGCAACAAGGGGTAAGGGCTGTGTGACAGCTGTAGGAGAGCTGTGCAGGGAAAGGCAACACGTGTAATGGGTGTGCAGTGGGCCTGCAATGGGTGTGCAACCACAGCTTTATGGGTGTGTAATGGGTGTGCAAATGAAGGACAAAGGCTGTGCAATGGGTGGGTAGTGAGCAAGGGGCATTAAAGGTTAATGGATGTGTAACAGGTGTGCAATGAGTGTGCACCAAAGGGTGACAGGAGTGTAACTGGGGTGCTCTGGGGTGTGTAATGGGTGGGGTGTGTAATGGCAGGGAGACACAAGGGGCAGGTAGTGGCTGGGTGTAGGTGCAGTGGCTCATGTGGCCACACCAGGGCACATAGCACACATGGCACACTGTGGCACACATGGCACACCAAGCCTGTCTGCCTGACCTGTTCCAACAGCCTGGCCACATGGCCCACAGGCACCCCAACAGCTGGTGATCCTCGAGCTGACCCTGCTGCGTGCTGTGCCGCAGTCCCTGCCTCATCTGCGCGGAGCCGGGAGCAGGATGGAAGAGTGGCTGCGGGGCTCCCTGGGAGCTGCGGGAGGCACAGGACCCGTGGTCACACACAAGCTGCACAGACACACATGCTGCTCCCCAGGCATGAGAGAGCTGGGAGCATGTAGGCAACCACGGAAGGGGCCACGAGGGGTGCCCGCAGCTATGTGGGCACTTGGGTGAGTGGGCGGTGAGCGGGTGGCGAGCGACCCTGAGTGAGAGCCATGGGCAGCGAGCGAGCCCTGCGTGCGGGGGCAGGACAGGAATGTGCCCCTGCCCGTGCTCCTGCCTTCCGGCCGCGGCCCTGCAATGGCATTTCCTCTCACCCTCTGGGGTTACCTTTGGGCCACATCAGTGCAGAGGCCGGACTGCAAATGCGTGCCCTTCCCCAAAAAGCGGGGCTTATTCCATGCCCTGAGTGCCACCACCACTGTCCCCTGCTCGAAGGCAGGTTTCCTTGTGCATCACTGGCAGAAAGGGAAACTGAGGCACAGCCAAGGGTGGGAGATATCCGGAGGCAGAGACTGCGGTCGCACCCGCAAACCGCAGCTGCCCCGGCAGAGGACTGTGGTTTCCTCTTGTTGGTGACAGTGGTGACAGCACAGGCACTGAGTGCCGTGGGTGTCCTTGGGATGGGGTCTGAGGTCCCCAGCCCCACTCCTATCACTGCAGCTGATCCCATGAAGCCATGGTGTGTTTGCTTTGGAGACCCTGAGCCTGCTGTGGCGCCCCCAGCCAGCAGCAAGGGCCTCCTGGGATCCCTGGGATGTCCCTAGGGTGAATCTCCCACCATATCGCTTCAGGCAGGTGCCAAGGGGCCACAAGGTCCCTGCTTTGGGACTTACAAGCAGTGGGGATTTCACCTTTCCTTCTCCCTGTGTTCCTGCTCAGATCAAAGCATTCTCTGTCAAATTCAATCCCATTTTCGGTTCACTGGAGCCAAAATCACTGCTTGCATCTGCCGAGCACCCTGAGCTGGCAACAGCTCCTGCACACCCCTGCTTCCACAGCCAAGCGCCCGGGGGGTAGCAGGCACCAACAGGTCTCTCTTCGGCTTCTCCCACCTCTGAGAAATCGAAATGCCAAAAAGAAGATGGAAAGTGGAGCATTACAGAGGCCCTGTGGCAGTGGGGATGTTCAGAGCTGTGTTGGTGCTGCCAGAGCATCCCTGTGCTGCTGGTGGTGGGGTACCACGAGGGTCCCACCAGTCCCATGCTGTGGTTCTTTGCCGGCTCTGGTGGACTCAGGGCTGGGTGTTTCGGGGTGGATGCTGCTTGGGATGTAGGTTGCCCCAGCAACTGTTGCTATGGAAAACCCTTCAGTGGCAAAATTTCCAGCCATATTCATGTGTCCGTCATTGTCTTCTGGAGAGTCCCTGGTGTACGGCGAGCCAGGCACGGCTGGCTCCACGCTGGGTAGGCTGCTGCTGCGGCTGCAGGGGACTGGCTGTGCTGAGCCTGGCTTTTCCTGGCTGTTTGCAGCTTTTCCTGCTGGTTCTGGTGTAAGAAGGTGTAAGAGGACTTTAAAGTGGGATTTAGGGGAGCATGGCAGAAGTGCATGGGACAGGGGGAGCAGGCTGTGCTGTGCCATGGCATATTAATTGGCTAATTGCCAATTAATGTCCCTCTCGCCCAGCCGTGCTGCAACCATCAGATGAGATGCATTTTGGTGAGCCCATGCCAGGCCTGGCACAGCTCTGGGACAGCAGGCCATACCGGGAAAGGGGCTGGCACTCAGATGTCTGCTGGAACCAGTGGCTTCATCCAGGGCTGTCTGCTCCTGCCCACAGCCCTGCTAGGTCCGTGCTTCAGAAAGCTGCTCCCCACCTCCTGGAGCAGCAATAGGATTACACGGGACTGAGTCTCCTAGCAATGAACAGAGAAATAAATCCTGTAAGGCAGGACGGGATTTATTAGACTTCAATATTCTGGAAATAATGAGGACATTTCTCTTGGCTTGTAATATCACGGGACCCAACAGGATCACAACCAGGATTTATCCCTGTGCTTCTCCATGGTGCTGGGTCAGTTCTTAGCTGCAGAGAGAAGCTGTCAGGGGAGGCTGCTCGCCTTTCCAGAGAGTAGGACGACAGAGCACCCCCTCATCTCCAGAAGAGCTCAGGCGGAGTGGGGGCCTTGGACTGCCCCAACAGTAGTGCCTCTGTTTGTCTTCCCATTCATCCCCCAGTGAGGGCTGGCACTGGTCCTCACGCCCAGGCAGGGTTTGCCTGGGAGCAGGAAGGGCTGGCTGTGCCACTGCCGCCAGCTGAGCTTCAAATGCCAGTGCCAGCACCCACCACCAGTGCAAGGATGCCCCAGGGTGGGGACCCTCTTCATATGGGGTGGAAGACCCACGGGGTGCCCTGCTACTCCTGATTTGCCTTGAGCACACCACACCCAGAATGCCAATGTGCTGCTGGATGGGATATTGCTGCGAGGTAGGAAAACAGCAGCTTGGAAAAGAGGATGTGGTGCTGCCAGGATCACCTGCTGGGCACCAGTCTTGCCCCTTGGGGAACTGCTGTCCTGGCTGTGGGGAGATGCTCCCGGGGTCAGCTCCACACCCTGCTCCTTCCTCCCAGCTGCCACGCTTTCCCCCATGGCAGCTTGGTCCATGAATCCCATCATGTTCCGTGGGACAGCCTGGTGGGTGCCATGAGATGCACCCCTAGACAGTCAGCATTCAGACTCCTCCTATGCTGAGAGCCGACATTCATTCCCACGTCTCTGTCGCTGAAGTAATATTAAATGCAAGATGTTACCTCTCTATCACAATTCCCATGGCTCCATAACAGCCTCCCCAAGCTCCAAGAGCTCAGTAAAGCTGAGCCTGTGGGTGTGGGCTGGACACAGCCGTTTTTACCATGGCTTCAGCACGCGGACACCAGGGCAGAAGCCCCGACCACTGGGGCAGACAGACACAATTGGAGCCTTGTTTGAGGCTCAGCTGCACAAGGGGCCCCTTCAGGCTTCCAGGGAAGGGGGAGCTCCTCAGGGCGAGGTGATGCTCTGGCCATGAGGGACCCTCTGTAGGGCCCAAACTACCCCAAGCAAGTGCCCAGGGTGGGTCCTGACCCAGAGAGGATATGTGAGCTTTCCCGAGAACAGAGTTTAAAGAGGGAATGTCTTGAAAGAGGGACCCACACCCCTGGGAATGTTGCTCCTTCCAGAAAGTGCAGAGCTGCTGGGGACACCAAGGGCTGGCAGGGACACCGAGATCTGGTGGCAGGTCCTGGAGCCACCCGCCTTCATGGGAAGGCGACTAGGCAGTGGAAATAGCAAGCAGAGAGGGGGCTTGGTTGGGCTTTTTTTTCCCCTTCCAAAGCAGCCAAGCTGTGTTTTCTGGAGACCTGTAAATCACTCCTCGTCTTCAGGAAAGAGAGGCGAGGAATACATGATCCAACCAAGCAAAAACGCAGGACACTTGGGAGTGTGGAGGAAGCCAGGAATCAGCCCAGGCTGGAGGCTGCCTCCTGGTCGTCCCGCCAAGCCTGTCTCAGCTTGCTGGGCCAGGAGCTGGCACTGCATCCCAGCATCATCCTCAAGCTGAGCTGGGCACGCCATGCTGCCGCCAGGTGGGGAGTCCTGCAGAGAGGGGAGGCTCTCAGCCACCACTGTGCTTTTCCAGCAGGTCAGGTTGCTTCCAAGATTCAAAAATTTTCCACGTTTGCTCGGCTGAAGGGAAGGAAAAATCCCAGAGAAGGCTGGAGGGTTTGTTGAGAGAAGAGCTGGGGCTCGGCAGGCCACATCCCACTAATACACTGTTGGAGAGCATGTGAATCCAAAGCCATCCCCCAGCCACCCAGAGCCAGATGCTGCTGCAGGACTCACTCTGGACACAGCCTGGAGCTCTTTAACGCTTTTAAGAGCAGGGCTGAGTTTGGTATCTCTGGCCTTTGGGATTTCCAGAGGTTCCCACTGCATCTCCATTGCGCTCTTGGTCATAATATAAAGCACAGAATTATTTTCCATTTCTTACCTACTTTTGACCCCAAGGTGCTGCCAAGCTGGAGCAGAAAGAGCCCTACAATGCAGTTGGGATGCCCATGCCACACCAGATTTTTGTTGGCAGCCACCAGCAGCCAGACACCACAGGAACCCAGCCTGTGCAGGGATGACATGACCCTTCCCCACCTCTGTCCAGTGTGTGACAGGAGCACAGTCATGAAGAGATATGGTGCAGAGAACACCTCAAATATTCCCTCCTGTCCTCTCAGCACAAACAGAGCAAAAGGCAAATAATTTCTCTGGCTGGCTGCTCAGCACCCACAGTGGGCCAAGCCCTCCCAGCCCCACTTGTGGCCTCCCTGGCTGAGCTGCCACCTCACCATCTCAGTCATAGGCAAAACAAGCCCTGGCTGCCATGAGGTCCCTGTTGGGAGGGACCCTGCAAGGAGGGCAGGAGGCCACCTCCCAGCTCAGCACACAAGGAGAGGAGTTGGAGATGAACCAGCACCACCAGCCCAAGCAGGAGAGCAGCCTGGCTACTGCAGCCAAGGTCCAGCCAGGGCTACTTTGCTGCCACCCAAGAGCACCACACCGAGATATTCCCACAGCAGTGCACTGGACAGACTCCAGTTGTTCTTGAAACCTAAATCAGAGCAGAAACTGGCTTGGAAGTGTTTGGAGATGAAAACATGTAATCACCCTGTTGTTTTGTTTCTGTCCAATTTCAGGCTCGTTTAAGCAGGTCCATTACAGCTGATTCTGTACAGAACAGGGCGCCAAAGGCTGCAGCTCCCCCAAGCACGTGGTGTTTTGTTCTTGTCTATTCTGCAACACGTCCACAGAGCAAGGGCTGACTCAGCAGTGGACATGTGAGCCCAAGGCTCAGAGCCACAGGCAAGGGGCCAGACGGCATCACTTGCCCTGTTGGCAGGAAGGATGGGGCTTGTGCTGCTTTCCCCTGGCACAGCACTGGCACGGGCTGCCCCACTGAGCAGACTCAGAGCATCCTGTGGGGAATCACCAGCGAGCACCTCTACTCCCGAGGATGTGCACAGCCCAGACATTGGGAGCTGCTCAACTTCACCAGCGCCAGGCCAGCAGGGACAGCTGGGATGATGGTGCATTGCTGGCCTCCAGCTCTGGCCACTCGTTCCACACCCAAGCGCCTTGGCCTGCCCTCCCAGGCAGCTGTGCTTGCTGAATATCTCTGCATGGCCATGCCTTGGGTAGGCTTCCTTAGTCCTGCAGCACTGCTACAGGTCTACATGGACATTGTTACCTCCAGTTCTGGACTTAATCCCACCACCAGCCCCAGTACTGTGGAGGGAAAGCAATCCAAGCACTTGCTCGGTCTCCCAGGCTGCTATTAGGGCAGACACCCGGCAGACACCTCTGAGCAGAGGTTTTCATCACCTCAGTCAGACACTTCTTACTGTATATGACCCTTAATTTCTTTGTCCTCTGCTTCCTGCAAAAACCACACTGCCAGCATGCAAGAGTATTGGGATGGAATACTTTATTCACGTGAACACTCAGATCCTGATCCTTCCTGCCTGCTGCAGCTGCTCCCATCTTCTTGACAGTGTGAACAAGGAGGATTTCTTCATCAGCTTGCTTAAACACCCCCCAGCATCATCAGACCCCACAAACAAGTACAAACAGTTTGGCTTTGTCTGGACAGGAGCAGAGGGCGGAGGGGCAGGGAGTGCTGCGGGGCTGGCAGAGCAGGGAAAAGGGCTCCAGCCCACAGTTTGCACACACAGAGCAGCCATGAAACCTTCCCACAGTTCCACTCTCACCACTGAACATGCCAGCACCCTCCCAGCCTTGGTGGCTCCTCCTGCAGCCAGAAGCGCCTGGGGTTGGCAAAGGACAGGTGCTACCACCTCTTCTCCTTGGAAAGCTGCTGCCAGAATCACACTGGTGTCTTCTGTCACCTGCTGGGCTGTTTAACCCTCAAAGCACCCCTGCCCACTGACAAATACCCTCCCCAAAATATTACAGTAAAAGGAGAAACCTGTACATTGAGACATACAGGTTGAGTCTTGGGTTTCTGTGCTGGGTGGTCCAGCAGTGGCCAGCAGCCCCCGGCCAGCACACAGGCACAGAAGGGAGCAGGATCCACCACGGCCACCCCTGGCACATCAGGGCTTCATCCTGCTCAGTCTGATGTCGCGCTCGATTTCAAACTGCCTGTGATCCACACGCTCCAGGAATGCTTTCCTCTCGATGTACCTGCAGGGAGGCAGAGGCTGTAAGCAGTGCCTGTGGCAGCCAGTGGCAAAGTCCACCCAAAGGGATGAGCAAGGAGAGAAGGGACCAGTCATCTCCCTCCCTCTGTCTCCATGAGCTGATCACTGCACTGAACATCTTCTATGGACACCAAAACTGCTCTGTGGCCTATTTGCTGTCTCCTGTGGGACTTGCAGAGGTCTGGGATGAGGCATCCCCATAGATCTCAAGAGGCTGTTTCTGGTTTCAGCTCTTCTCCTACAGCTGAGATGTCCTTCACAGACACCTTTAAGGGGATCAGAACAGGCCCTCACACCACCCAGCAAAGCACCTCAAATCCAACCAAAGCAGCACAACCCATGACACAAGCCAGTAACAGGCACAAGGAGCACTAAGGATACAAAGAGCATCACAAAGAGCAAACCTGCAGCAGCTCAGGGATGCAGGCCAGGGGCTTCCCAGACAGAGACCAGCTTCTAACCACCACTGGGTATTTACTGCTGCTCCTCAGTGCAGCACCTGAGTGCTGTGAGGAAGAAAGCACGCCTGTGCCTGGAAAAGCACCTTGCCACTCATTAATGGCATGCAGCTGAATTTTAATGTACTTCTCTGCAAACCCTTGCCACAGACAGCCTGGGGCTGTGCTACTAATTAACCTACAGAGGGAGCGAAATTGCAATTCAAAACAGGAGCTGTAATTGAATCATCACAATTGTTTTGCATTTGTTCCAGGGTGGCAAACACTGGACTGCCATGACAAGGTCATTACGCCTGTGTGTGAGATGCATGGGGAGCCACTGCGTTCAGCTTCTCTGTTGGTCGCTGCTTTTCCTGCATCGCAGCTGGCGCCTGCTCACCAAGCAAGACTGAAGGCTGAGGGATGATGAGCATCACAGGCTCTGCAGGTTTTCTGGGCTGCTGGGTGGCTGGCAGTGTACACGAAGGTGCCCAAGATCCAGCTGCGTGGGAAGGTTCAAGCCCTCTCCCACGATAAGCAGTGGTTCCTCTCAGACAGAGGGACCTTTTGATGACGAGGTCTCTTCAAGATCAGGGTGGATGGGGCTCTAAGCAATCTGATCTAGTTGAAGCTCACTGCTGGGGGTTGGATTAGATGGCCTTTAGAGGTCCCTTCCAACTTAAACCATTCCATGATTCTGTGATTCTTTATGGTACAACTATCGAACTGGAGCTGAATGTGCTCCCAGCACCAGGGTGCCTTTGCCCTTGCTGCAAGGGACAACCCTGACACTCCTGCCCACCCAGTTGTCACTGGAAATTAATTAATGCAGATTCATTTCAGCAAGTGATTCCCCCAAGCGGATGAACAGCCCCATGTGTCCCTGCTGCCATCCCATCCCCATCGCAGCTCCAGCCCCTCTTGTGCTGACACAACTGGGTCAGCTCATCTCTGCTGGCTGCGAGGGGCAGGGATCAGCACGGCACAATGCAGATGATGAGCTGGCTGTGAGGAGGTATTTTTCTGGCCCCTTCCCCTTGCCGTCAGAGGAGGGCTGTGTGTGCTGAGGCCCCCTCCTCACACTTGTTCAGGAAAGGTGGGCAGGGGAGTGTCGCTTTCCTTCACCCCTACCACTTGCAGGGAGGTGACCTGTTCCTGGGGCCAGGCTCAGAGAGGCCATGGGAAGGAAGTCGGGGGGTCACGCTGTATATTACAGTGTGTCATATTGCTGGGCGTGTGGTTTTCCTCCCCCTCTGCTGCTAAACACCAACCACAGCCACAGCTGGGAACGCAAGGCCAGGAGTTACTGTTGTTAATCTGGGAACACCCCGACTGCCTGCGCAGCAACAGCCTGAGCTACTGAACCTGAAGCTCCTTTGGCCCCTCTGCGATACCCTTCTCCCACTGGGTCAGCAAGTGGGAAAGCAAGGGGTCAGTGCTCTCCAACTCTCCTCCTCCTCCTCCATGACTGCTGTGCCTCTCCCGTGGGCAGGGCCTGGCTCCCGGGGGATCGATATGGATCATGAACCAGGAATGTGGTCTCACAGCCGCAGCCAGGACTGCTGCATGGAGGAGGAATTGCGATGTCACCCCATGGCTTTGTCCTTGGCCAGTCACAGCAAAGTGCTGTAGAGTCCAGAGCAGACCCTACAGGCACTATCTGTGCATACGCCAGGGCCTGGCTGGCTTGTGCTGCAGACACAGAGGCTAGAGGTGCTGATGGACATGAACAGGGCCATTGCAGGGTCGGTGCAAGCCCCTCTGTGCCCTGAACCTCCTGCTGGAGCTGCAGTTCTGTCTGTTCTCAGCCGGCTCTGTGCAACCAACACTAAGGTGATGCTAAACACGGTCCAAAGTGCACGAGCAAGGCACAAACACCCGTCTTGTGCTTATCTAACCAACCTTTGCTACCTGAATCAATACCTTCCTGTAAATTATCAACCTGCCCGCAAGCAGGGCAGCTGTGATCTGCAGCAGAGGAAAGTAAATCCTCTGGGAGCGAGGCTGTCTCTGCTAACAAGGGCAGCTGCAAGCTGCTCTGGGGAGGGTCTCAGTGGTGCTGCCTGTCCCCTGCCAGTTGCCATCAGTCACCAGGTGCAGGAGTGCATGGGCCGGCTGCTCCCCCTCGGGGCTGCCCTACAAAGGTGGCCCAATTAAGAGGCCACTAACACATTTCCATTTATAAAGCACATCAGGGAGATCAACTGCAAAGGGGATAGCTGCCTCCTCTCCTTTCTCCAGCTCCTGTCAAATCCAGGACAGGCCCTCAGGACCTGATACAGACAGGCTGCACAAGCCCAGATCCTGCTCCCAAGGAAAGGCAAATCAACGGCTGGGGCTGGTGATACAATGGGTGGAAAATCAGAGGCAAGGGAAGACAGAGCTAAGGGGCAGCACATGTCCCCTCTGCCTCAGGAATCATGGGCCCAGGCTGTGGCTGGCTGATAACTAGCACCGGCAGCAGAAAGATGCCACAGCCCCACTGCTCCACTGGCTGCTGGCATTCTGGCTGACCATGTGAAGGGTCAGGATGGTCCGAGGCACAGGGAGCTCTGGGCTGTGAACAGCAACTTCTGCAGGGTTACCACAAAAAAGAAGTTCAGCCTGCCTTCCCTCCTGAGCAAAAAGTGATGCCTTCTGCCTTCCTCGAGGCATACATGGAGCACCTCTGTAAGGGCACAGGCACAAATGGCATCAAGTAAACGTCTTCAGGAGCGGGCTGTGGGTTTCCTCATCAGGCAGACATTGCAATCACACAGTAGGACACGTCGGGAGCAGAGGTTTCTAACAGCATCAGGGATTAAAAGCAGTGCCCCACTTCCTCCTGCCTGGGTTGAAGGGTTAACAACAGCTCATTATAATTTTTATAGAGATGTGTAAATGATTGCCCACTGAAGGGTGAGCACAGCCGACATCATTAAAGCAGAAGAGGTGGCTGCAGAAGGGACAACAGGCTCCTGTGAAATGACCTGAGGCCTGCAGTAGCTGTGCCTGTGTGACCTGCCCCCAGGCAGGCTGCCTGCTCTGTAGGGGCACAGCATCCTTCAGGCTGTGGGCATTTATAGGTGGCCTGTAAGCAGAATTAAAGTGAGCTGCAACTCCACTAGTGCTCCTCCCTTTTCCCTTCACCTTGCAAGCTGAAGTAATTCCCAGTGAGCAGATACTCAGTTGATCCCCTCACATTACATGCCTGACTAGCACAAACATATTTGTAAGGAGTGTCTAAAGTTATCTATCATAGCATCATGTTCCTCACTTGTTTAATGACAAAAAGCCCTTGCCAAGAGCTCAGCAGATTTTCCAGCCTGGGATGTGAAAGGCAGCAAAACCCAAAACTGTTCAAGATTAAAGATGCTCTTAAAATTGCTGATCTGCCTTGCTCATCTTTTCAGTGTGCTGATCCCTCCTTTGGCCTTCAAGGACCATTATGTGAGCACTTTTGGCGAGGTCTGCCAGGTGTAAAGAGCGCGCTGTCCTGCTCAGAGGTGGTGGGAAAGGAAGCAGCACTGTCCAAGAAAGGCTGGAGTACTAGGTTTGGGAACACAAGAGATGGCACAAAACACTGCTCTGCCACACCTGTATGTGGTGTAAATAATTCATCTCCTTGGATTTCAGGGATCTCGAAGGAACACCTGCCCCTCTCCAGCACTCCTACTGAATTGCTCTACTTATCCAAGGGCACATGACCAGAATCAGATCATGGGAGATCTGATGGGAAGGGGTGTTGTGGAAGAGTGCAAGACCAAACTGAAAATACCTATTTGATAGTTTGGCAGTTATACAATACTCTTGAAATACAAAATCCAATCTGTTGGAATGCAGAAGATCTGAATTTTTCCTGCTGGGCAAAAGAACAGCTTATAATAAAATATACATTTTACGATCTGTCCACTAAGCCAGCTATGTTTTCCCAGAGCTTAGCAAAGCACTTGTAGTGGAAATGCTGCTTCTGATCTCATTATCACTCCCTGCAGTGCATGTTATTAACTTTCTGTTTTATTTACAGCATTGCCATTTATTTTTATGATACTTCCATTAACTTCATTGGCGTGAACATTGCTTGGTGCACACAACCAACGCCCAGCACTGCTATAATTTTAATGCACCTTGCCAGCTGTTCTGGGTTTGCAAACATCTTTATGAAGGAGGAGGGAGAACATATGCAGTTGGAACATGTCATTTGAAGAACAGAACAAAAACCATACCTCCCAATTTGAAAAAAGAAAATGGGGCAAAGGCAACTGTGTTTCCTCATGGGAGTGCTGGATTAGACTGGTTCACACTGCATCTGTGCCACAAGTAGGAGAGCTGATAAAGCCAGACGTTGGCTGGACTTGGAGAACACACAAAGTTGTTAGCAGAGAGGGATAGGTGTTTGCAGACTTACCTGTCTCCCTGTGATGCCTACAGCAGCTACTGGCTTTATATATCCCTAGAATAAATCCTTAAGAAATCTCATGGGTTTTCTGAACTCTGTAGCAAGCAACGGATTTCTCACATGTACAGGAAGTGGTGGGAAATGCTGGACTACCATTAGGTAAAGTTCCTCTTACCCGTCTTTCCCTCGATTGTGGATTGCCAGCTCCTCCACAATCCCCTCCTCCTCCTTGAAGTTCTCCCAGTCCAGTTTAGATTTCTCCAGTGTGCTCATCTTCTGCTTTTTGGCGCCAATCTTCCCCAGGAGGCTACTCATTCCGCTTGGCCTCTTCACCCTGATGGAGATTAGGGAGCAAATGTTACTCAAATGCAGGGAGACGGCAATTAAAAACAGAGCTGAGAAACGTCACACATGAGAGTGGTGGCCTTGATGATGGTGAGCCACCGCCACTAAACAGATGGCCACCAACTCCAGGCAGCCTGCAGGCGGCAAGGTCACGCTTCCTGCAGATCCTGCTCCACCGTTCCCCTGGAAGCAGCAGAGTTCATTACACACATATCTCAAGTGCTTGCTTTTGTGAAAGGGCTTTTTCATTTATCTTCTTGAGAGAACAGAGAGCTTTCAGGCCAAAAGAGATCATTAAATCATCTTGTTTGACCCCTTATATATACCAGGCCAAGCCATTCCAGTGATCACCTCTGTGCTAAGCTTGGTTCTTTGTCTTCAGTTAAAGTGTTGTTTTCTGGAAGGGATCCAGCCTCAGTGCGTCACCAGTGCTGACAACACATCTAGGAATTAACCATTTCATTGGTATTAACACTTGATTTTCTCTAGCTTTACATTCTGGTTGCTGCTGCCTATTCTAAATCCAAGACCACTCCGGTCTCCAGGCGAGTCTTACTAGTGACATACTCACAGACCATAACGAACTTATATCTGAATTATTTTTTGTGCAAAGAGATAAAGTTCTTATGCCTCTCACTGAAATGCATTTTGTTCCAGCCCACATGTCACTTCCCAGGTTTTGCCCCCTTGCTTACTTTTCAACACTCTTTGAAGATGGGAGCACCAGAACTGCCCCATACTCCTCCTCACCTGTTTCTGTAGAAAGATTGCCTAAATCCTGTTAGTTGCACTACTCCGTGACACATGGAGTCCCAGTGCATGTGCACTGTGATCCCACACCACCTCCCAGGTCCCTGTTTGGCAGGAAGACCACTCTGGTCTTTCATTACCTTGTTCTTGGAGGAGTGAAATCCCACCCACATGGCAGGGCCCGCCCGAATATCCCCTTTTATGCTGGGAAATGCACACACAGAGACATGGGGTCGGCTGGGTTGCCCTCTTAAGGAAGACAATTATCAGGGATAGGAACCCGTAAAACAAACTCGATTTAACCCTTCTTAAACCCCCCCAGGAGAGAGGGGCAAACAGCATCCCATTGAACTCAGTGTTTACACACATTCCAGAGATAACTTCAGGTCTGCAGGGCCTTTGCCTCTGCAAGAAGCCAGAGAGGAAATGACTCTCGTTCCTGAGAGATGGAGGAATTTGGGGAGGGGGGCCCAAGGAAGGCAGCCAGGTAAGCATGGCAAATTGCTCTCCATCAGTGCTCTCTGAGCACAGTCCTACCCAGGGGTTGCCATTCTTGGGAACATATCCAAAGTTGTCCTTATCGGATCATTAGCGTGGTTTATGCTTCCGTAATTTGTAAGCCTCTAAAGGAAAATAATTCTGCAGTTTATATGGAATTAAATCAAAGAAATGACAACTCTGTAAGCCCCAGCCAGAAGACTCTCAATGCAAGAATGGCTGGCCAGAGTCACTTGGGGTAGCAGCTTCCTGACATAGATATATTTGGGCTACAAACTAGATTAAGGGCAACTTGGCAGGCTCGATAACCACTGGACAAAGCTGTCTACCCCTCCTCATACTGCCCAGCCAGAGGAGCAGAATTTTCCTATGACCAGGCCCTCTTAATTTCTTCATTTCCTGCCCATGGCTGGAGCACAGACCAACACCCAGACCTTTTCATTCCGTGGGGACACAGAACACACTGGATCCTCTTTGACTTGCCTTTAACCGTGAGCATGTCATCAAGATGAAATCAAAGGTGGTGTCTCTTGTCCCTACATTTCTCCTGAATGTTTTTTGGGGGCAAAAAAACCCCATGGCATAAGAGCCACCTCACCTGTCCAAGGGCACCCACAGCTCATCAGCACCTGCAAACCCGTTCATGGGTAGGAGCCCACAGCCACTGTCAACTGAACTACAGACAGGCCTGATTCTGTAAAGCACACAGCATGCACATGGAAAAACCCACTTGAAGCTGTTTCAGGATCTCTCCCATGTGTTAGAGGAATACCTGCCCTGCAGAGTGACAAGCAGGCTCAGAGGCAGGTTCACACATGCTGAGACTGGTGCCTTTTCAGCTGAACCTCAGGCTGTTGGCTGCTGTTAGGGAAGAGCTGAGTTGGGACAGGGGCCAATTGGCCAGGCTGGGCTGCTGAACACATCCCTGCATGAAACACAGACTGAGATGTGCTGACAGGCCACTGCTGCCCCCAGACCACAGTGGAGGATATACAGGAGGGAAGGGAACCAAAGTCAAGATGGTTCATGGCAAGATGCAGAAGGGGCGGTAAGACAGATGAGGGTTGCTCATCATGCATCTTTTCTCCCATGGCAATTTGTGGCATAAATTGACAACATGTATGTGCACACATCCACCTGTAATGGTGCTCAAGGCCTCTGTATCTCCTCTTGGCCATGGACCTCAGCAATATCTCTTAAGACATACAGTTCACCCCATGTTTGAAGTTACAAAGTCTTGGCTAGGACACGGACCTCCATCAAGTGCACCCAGATAACCGTAAGAATACTCACAAGTCCACATTTCCTTCAAGGCAAGGAAACCTGACAAAAAAGGGCAGGCTAAGTTGTGCTCTTGTGTTGATGACCATTCAAAAAACACTGTTAAAATCCAGTGTCAATCTCATGCTGGAAATGGGCTCTGGGCAGGATGACCTGGCCCAGACAATTCTGTGCTGCTGCAGCAGGACCAAGCCTGGGCCGGGCAATGAGATGGGCCCAGGCACAGCCTGAAGGACATGTTCAAGTCTGTTGCTGAGTCTTCACTCCATGCTGAGCCTTTCATCACCCTGAATAAATCCAACAGCAAACCTGGGGGTGGGAATTCCTATGCTTGTGCCAAAATGAAGTAAATGAGAGACATTAAAGTCCAATTAAAAACTTGCTTGGCCTTAAATGCCTCATCTGTTTAAAAAGCAAGTAAAGGGGCCTGATTAATTGCATTCAGTGCCAACAAGAGGAATTATTACCCTTTTTGTACTCATTAAGGGTATCTGCTGTGGCATCTTTAATCACTAAGGCATTTAAAAGAGAGAAAGTAATTTGCTAAGACATAATGGATCCTGGGGATGAAGACTGGGACAATCGCCTATTTAGGACACAAAGACATGCTCTGAATTTTCACAATTAAAAAAAGCATGGCCAAAGTCAGCCCCTGAACCAGCAAAAAAAAACAGTGCTGGGGAGCTCTGCCTTGGTGTGCAGGGGGGCTTCCCTGCACCATCTAATGCTGTCAGGAAAAAGACCGTGCCTGTGCATCATCTGGTATGGTCATACACAGGGACAAGCAGCAAATCATGGGCTCCTGTCCCACTGTAGGAGAACAGTATCCCTGTCCTTAACAATGAGGCTTCCTCCCATCTCAGTGTGAGCCTTCAGCCTGACCAGGACCTTGGAGAATTGTGGCTATACCAGTGATAAAGTGTCACTGCCGCATGTAATCCCTGTGACATGAAGGTCGGTGGCATCTGTGAAATGCATGCCTGCTCCAGAGGCAGACTTCACCACAAGCTTTAGAAAGTAATCCTCCAATCAACTGGGAACATAGCTACAAAGGTCTTGTAGTCCCTCCCACCAGCCAAAGCAAGAGGAGTTCCTCTCACACCCATCCAGAGATGGGTGCTCTGAAGGCCTCCTGACACCAAACCCACACACACCAGAGGTTTCAGTACTTCATCAGCCTTTCATTTATGTAAGTCTTCCCCAATGATTACATTTCTTGCTCAGCCTATGACTTGATATCTTCTTCCTAAATAGCTACTAAGAACAGATCATTCCCTCACTTTTCACGGCAGCCTTTTATGTCTTTGAAAGCTTTTCGTATCGTCTCCCCACTCAGCCTGCTCTTTCCTAGACTAAACAATCTCAGGTCCTTTCAAGCTTTTCTCATTCCTCATCATTTCCAGCCCTCTGATCGCTCTCACTGCTCTCCCTGGACTCTCTGCTATTGGCCCATATCTTCCTTGAAATGCAGCATCCAAAATGGGAATAGCTCCAGTGACAGACTTACCAGCACTGGGAGCAGGAGGAATGCTTCAGATGCCTCGAAATGCATGCAACTCCTTACACGGCCCCCTGTGACGCTTGTCTTTTTCACAACCGTATGACAGCATTGACTCATGTCAAACCTGTGATTCACTGAGGTATCTGCTCTGCCACTACCAGACAATTTCCTTCCTCTATCCATGCAGAACACATCTCCTACCCCAAGGCTACCCTTTGCACAGTGCTGCCCCTCCTGTTTGCCCTCACATTTCCCTCAACACAGCAGATCTTGGATGTCTTTGCACATCAGCCTCTCCTATGCACAACAGCCACGATGCAGCTGTTGGAGAGGAACACTGGGAAAGTACCTCTCATCTTTGTCAAATACCTACAGAGACTACTCAGCAGCTGAACCAGCACCAGCTGGCCAAAGAAGATCAAGCTGATGGCCAGAAGCAGGCAGGGACCAGCAGAGGCAGACCGCAGGAGCTGTGACAGCTCATGTTGTCCAACTCCAGTGAACGAAGTGAGCCCAAAGGACACCTACTCACATGCTGACCAAGGAGCCAGCAGTGTCCCCAGTTTTAGCCTGACTTCCACCCTTGGGGATCACAAGCCCTCTACTGCTCTGTTTCTGTTGGCTCTGTGGAAGTGTACAGACTACAGACCCTTCACAGCTTCTCCATCCACCTTGTAACATCCTTGTTGTTGTGGGTAACAATTTCTGTAGCAGGAAGATCCTACTTCTGTCATTTGTCTATCAATATTTTTAAGAACAGCACAATTTGTAAGAAGAAAACGCTTAACATAAAACTGGATGTTACCGATGCTTAGCTAACACCAACCCTCTTCTTGTTATGCCATGCTTTGGGGAAATAATGTGAGCAAACACACTGAAGAGGACAGTCACTGACGTACACAAATCCCAAATGAGATGCTTGCTTTTCCCCCACTAATGAAACCCACCCCACCGAGTCCCTGTTAAAGAGGGCTGATAACCTGCTCTGCCAAGGAGGATCTTGTGACAAAGTGCCTGCTGCAAGACTTCCACCAAAAAGCACAGTTTTTTAGATTATGACAATTCTGAAGTGGGGCATCTTCTCTGGCGTCATCACAGGCTTTTGCACCTCCCAGAGCAGAGACAATTTGATGGTAGCCAACCCATCACCTTCCAGTATGACCCTGACATTTAGTTCAGTTGGTTAGAGCATGGTGTTAATTATGCCAAGGTTCAATCCCTGTACCTCCAGTTAAGAGTTGGACTCAATGATCCTTGTGGGTCCCTTCCAACCCAGAACATTCTATGATTCTGTGATAAAATATCTGGTGACTCTCCATGAGGCACTGCAGAGCGATCTTTCCTTTTGCAGAAATAAATGTGGACTCGCAGAGGTGACATGATTTCATCAGTAGGAAATCTTGCAAAACCAGGAAAGCCCCCATATCTCCTGCCCTAGCCTTTGCAAGCACATTCTTAAAGAAATCACCAATTACCATTTAAAAGGGCAGGTTACACCTACAACTTAAAAACAATCTATTTTCAAGAAGGGTTCAGAACTTGGATGAATAGTTTTTGTTGTGTGTTAGAGGATGAAACCATTCCAAGGGCAAAGGCACTTAAGGTGTCTGGCAGAAGAGAACATGCAGGAGGCATCCATTCCCAGACCTCCAGTATGGCTGAATGGCTTTGCAAATCTTCAAGCAGCTCAAACACATGCTATAACACAAACCACTTCTCTGCTGGCTCCCTGCAATGCCAAGCAGCATGTCAGATCCCACCATCAGGACAGGATATTGATGAGCAAATGTCACTGCGTGCAGAAAGATGGCACCTCAGGCCCTGCAGATTTCAAAGTACCACATACATCATGAAGCCCTGGCTCTCCCACAGGCCCTCTCCTGCCCTCTTCCCTTCCTCACTGGAGCACTGATATTTACTTCCTCACTGATATTTACTTGCAGCACAGTGACAGCAGCTCTGTTCCTGTCAGCCCAAGTGTTTTGATGGCAGGGATGCAGGTGAGAAACTCGGCCACTCAGCAAAGAGAAGAGCACAAAGGTTTTGGACATAGTAATAATACCTCTTCCTGCCACGGTCTGCTGTAAGGCTGAGTAGTTTACTTAACAGCAGGAAATGGTTCTCATACAAACTAACCACAGCTGGGCAACTGATGTAGCCAGTAAATACTTTCATTTTAGTAAAATGAAAGATTCCTGCCCAAGGCACACGGATCACCCACCCCACCATCTTCCCTTCAAACAACAACATGCATGGGTATGTGAGAGACACTGCACAAGGAGGATGTATGCAGAGACCTGGCTGGTGGCCCATGTGCCACCTCTACTGCTCACTCTTAGCCACTCCAGGCAGTCTTCCTCATCAGAGAAGTGAAAATCTGGCAGGGAGGAAGAAGGGCACATGTCAGGAAGGGAAGCATAGTAACATCTTCTCCTTAGGGTCAGGGTTGTCTGGCTGGCTGGAGCAGACAGCAGCAGAACAGTGCCTGGTATTGCCAGAAACTTTCCCCAGAATGATACAACAGGTCTTCTTCAGATCCTCAAACTGACTGGCTCTTTTCATCTCTCACTCCACATAACTAGCCAAGGACAGAAAAATCTCCCAGGCAAAACCCAACTGCATTTCTACCTTTTTTCTCTCTACTTGGCATTGTTTCCCCAAGAGGATGGATGCAGAGAGCGGTCTGTCTTGTTCTCAGCTCTGCCTGTCACAACAGGTATTTAAAAAAAGCAAACAAGAAACTCTCCCTAACGCCAAACAAACAAACAGTGAAATCCCAGGTGGAAAACAAAAAGCAAGTGAGAAGGAAATGAAGATAAAAGCAGGGTGGATGGTGCTGGAGGGCTGGCAATGATCCCGTTTGGAGGGCAGTGCCCAGGGCAGGCTGGCAGGGAAAGGACTAATGGATTCCCACTGCCTGGCCAGGGCAGCACAGCCTGATGGACTCATTGCCAGCTCAGTGGTGCCTGTCCATATACTCCACTTGCTGAGCTGGTAGCAGGCATCCAGCATTTACACCCTAGAGCATACACAGACTGAGCCCAAGAACCTGCCTGAAGTGCTCTATGAGCAGCAGTGATTTTTGACACAGGGTTATAAATCTGTATCTTTGTAGTTGTAAAACTTGCTGCAGTTTGAAGAGTGATATGCACCAAACCCTGTGGAAAAGCAGCCATAGCTGTGACAAACCCCATTTGGTAGTGCTACAGCAGAGCAGGTAGCTGTGTCCAAAGGCAGCAAGAGATGAAGTGCACTGGAAAACTGCAGTTACCAGGGCTGTGATCTGGCCAGAAGGCCAGGGCAGGCTGGCTTCTGCTGCACAGAGAGCTTTGATGACAGGGGTCAGCTCTCAGTGAAAATGCTCTGAGAACAATGACCCCTCCAGAATATGAGTGGTCTGACTGCAGCAGGACCAGACTGAAGTACTTACAAGGAACAAGGAAACGTGTGTTTTAACTCGATGCAACAGGGTGAGTTAACTTTACTCAGGGTTTTGTTCAGGCTTGCTGATGCAGGCTAACCCCAAGTTGCTTTGTCATCACTGCTGTTGCAATCTGAAGAGCTAAACCAAGCCCCAGGTCCTTTCTGGTTTCTGATGTCACCCAATACTCCCTGAGACCTCAGAAAGTATGGTGGTGGAGACCCCTACATGAATACTGATGTTCACAGCTTCTTCCCTCTTGCAGGAAGTCTTTGACACCAGCTCTGCTGAGCTGAGGAGGTAATTCAGGATCACAGCTAAAGTATGCTAGTGTTCAAATAAGAAACTTGTCAGACACAGACAGAAAAGAAGGTCTAACCTTCCCAGGAGAGCGAGTGATAGCTCTCCTTCCCACAGCCAGGTTCTATGTGGAAAAGAGCTTAAGATGGACAGCCAGACCACTCCACCCTGGCAGCCCAGCAATCAAAGACTAGCTGAGATGGTACAGTTTTCAACAACATGGACAGCCAAGGGCAGATGCGTCAGAATAAAAGCCCATGAGATGCTGCTTTGGCGAGGGCTGCTGCAGGCAGTAGTACAACTTCCCATGGGCACATTTGATTCTAGATGTATTTGTGTCTAAATATAGTCAGCGGGGGAACAGAGATTTGTCACAGGGGAAAAAACCGTGTCACTCCCACCTCCCAGTGGCAGTGAGCAACAGCCTACCAAAGGGCAATGCTCTGATATCCCAGCTACTGCTTTATTGCTGGATTTGTTATTAATCCAGTACAGTGAGTTTCGGTGTGACTTTACAAGTTGTGCAATGCTGCTCTGATAGAGCGAACCTCACCCTCAGGGGGGAAATAAACATCATGGAACTGGCTTACAAACGGCAAAACTGGCACGGCAGCTGGTGAAGGGGTTTGCAAAGCATCACACCACAGGCTGCCAGTGGAGATCCCTGCCAGTGACCTTTTTTTCTGGTGCACTTTCCAAGATATAGAAACACTTCATCCTCATCTCCATGCCATGGAATGTACTGGAGAGGCCTTTCCAAAGTGCAGGGCTGGAAAAAGAGACCTCAGCATGCCTTGCTCTAAAACAGGACACCTTATTCTCTAGTCCACTTTCCAGACTGGGGGACGAGCTAAGTGTGAATACACATAATACTGCAAGAGAGTTATTTCAGGAACAAAACCAGTGCTGGGTCTCCAAGTTGGGTCAAACTTGCTGAGAAGATGAGATGGGATGCTCCAGCTCATGAACAGCAGAGAGCAGCAGCAAGAACACAGGTGCACAACTCTGCCACAGCTGGCCTCTCCTCAGGCAGGTCCCATCCCATGGCATCTAGGTCTGTGCCCACCTCGCTGGAGGGCCTGGAGTTCCACTCTGGAGGACATGCTCATCAAAAAGCACATAATTCTCGGGGAGCTGGCTGGCTCAGGCAGAGACCCTGACCTGCAGGTTCTCTTATCAGCAGGAAGGGCTCATTAGGGATCGGACCAGAGTTTCCTGCTCAGGACCGAACCCTTTGTGAAGGGACTGCTGCCATGGAGAACCCACTTCCTAAGAGCCAAAGGAAGCAAAATATTTTTCTTGGGCCTCTGAGGCAGAGTTGCTATGGGGTGGATGTCAACAAAATAAAGTTGCACTTATGGAGCTGGGCAGTGCTCACCATGCACGAGCTGTTACTGCAGGATAAAGGTACCCCAAGCAGCATCACTGCCTGCCCCCAGAGCCAGGGCCAATTCAGAGCAGCATAAGGCCCCTCTGTACCAGTGTAACTGCAGCTGCCCTCCAGGCTGTACTGGCAGAACTGTTTTAGCAAAAACAAAATCTCGCACCCTCCTAATCAGTATGACATTGTGCGGAGCCCGGGGCTCACTCTGGCTCCTCTCCAGCCCGGAGCACAGACAGAGGCTGTTTCAGCAGCCGACTCTCCTAATGCACTTGCAGCAGGCCAGCCAATTACATTACAATATCTGTGTATGGAGCTCAACGGGAGCTTAATTGAAAGAGCTGTAGCATTCAAATGACTTCTGATACTATGAAGACGTTAACGACTCCAGCCCAGCACTAACCAGCCCTGTCTGATGCTCGGCTGATGGGCAAGGACCTGTAACTCAGGGCTTGGTCTGCAGCCAAAGCTACACCCCTGCGAGCACACACAGCACTGCAGCTGCAGCCAAGTGCTGATGGTGTTACCCCTTCCCAGTTGGAAGCTGCAATCACTCCTCAGGTGAGCTCTCCTCCACCCAGGGCATCCACACAACACAAGCCAGACCTGTCTCTGCCACTGAAGGACTGCATACATGCACCAGAACTCCTCAAACTGTTCCCACATGAACTAGCTTGAATCTGCAAGGCACTCCTTGCATTAATTAATTTTATTGAAAAATATCATGCATGCTCTTCATACATATTTTATGTTGCTCTTAAGTTCTGCAAATGTTTAGGGATAATAAATATGTCAGTTTCCAGCGGATTTGGCTACACAGAACCAGTGTACCTGCCCCACTCCAAAGTGGTGGACTAGATTTAATTTGGTATCTTAGAGCTGCCACTGAGAGTGGCAAGAGACTCCTGTTATAAAGCTCTGACTGTCCACACTGTGTATGTGCCTGTGGGGGAAGCTGTTCTGCTTCTACCATTTTCATTTCTGAACCAACGCACAGAAATCAGCAAAAATGCACACATACACAAGTTGCCAGTGAGCTTACACCCCTGCGTGGCTGTGAGGCATTTCACACCCCAACAGCAGGCAAGAGCAAAAAATTAAAGTGAGAAGGTATGATGCATTTGGTACCCAGGTCCAACAGGCTGATGACCTCAAAGCTGCCAGAAGCTACTGCAGGCCAGTGTCTGGCATACAGCACATTTGCTGTGCTACAACTATGGGTCACACACTGGAGCATTTTAGAGTAACACCCTGTATTACGCCCATATTTAGCCATAAAAATAAGTGTGACTTGACTTTCAAACACTTGCAGCTCTCACAGACTTCACTGGGTTCAGTTGAGACATTTCAAATAAAACAATAACGACCACAACTCTGGGCTGGGATCAAGCACAGACCATTTTTATCTTAAAAGGCATTTGTTTGAGAACATTCAGAGCTGCTAGAACAACAGCACTGAAGTTATTTCACCGTGCAACCTTAAAACGTGGACAGCTTTGTCTGTAAAATGACATGGATTAATTGGTGACCAATCCTTAAAAAAAAAGAACAGTTAGAAAAAAATTGCTGGCAAACAGAGGAGAAATTCTTCCTCTCTTCAGAATCTCACTCCTTCCTCCTTTGTCTAACAGCAGATCTTTTGTTCAAGATTTCAGCTGCAAGCAGCCCTGAGGTACGCGGGGAATGTCTTGGTTATGACAGACTGGGGCACAGGCTTGGTTTTAATCGGCAGAGAAACTGCTCCAAATCAGGCCTGAGAAGTCCTGCTAATGGAATTGTTCCAGTGCTAAAGGGATTTCAAAGTGAATGAGTGTGGATGGTAGAGCAGCTGGTGCAACTCCCAGGTTGCTCTTTACAGTGCAGCGTGCCATGCAAGGAGGATCTAACACCCCAATCACCCTACCCTTGAAACAACCACCACCAGTGGCCCCCCAGCAATGCAGAGTCCCTGGCTGTGTTTCTGTGACTCACAGACAGCCCCAGTGTTTAGTCCTGGTTAGCTTCCCACTGTATCAGATCAATGCCAGGCTTTGATCAAAATGAAAGAAAGGCAGAACAGAAGTAGGAAGGGACCCCCCCTATTCACCCAGCAATTAATCTGACAGCTTTAAGAATAGGTCTGATGAAAACAAATACACCACCGTCCACTGGAAAATGTTCAAAAAGCCCAGCAGCGTAGGAAAGGGGAAAGTTCCCAGGAAATTAAGAGAGGGTGAAGAAGAGTCAGGGCTCTGTCGTACAAATGCGTCACTACAACAAGCAACAAGCCCAGTGGAGTGGTTGCTTTGCAGTGCTGTGCAAGTTAATCAATAGAATGAATACAATATATTATCTTCCAGTGGAAAGCCTGGCCTGGCAGCACGTGGGACTATGGGGGACAATAAACGTTTGGGCACTACTACAAGCAGTCATAAAACAAAAATGAGGATTTGATCACATTTAATTGCTTTTGGAAAAGCTAATATCACTGGGGGATCCATCATAATTATCAACCCCTGTTCCAGTCCAGATTAAAAGCTGGCCCAATGATCCAGATCAAAGAATGTATTTCAGGGGTTAAGGAAAGGAGGGAAATACCCTGAAAGCTTTAAAGATGTTTCCCATACAAAACATGAAGTCCAATCCACAAGAAAATAGGCAGCAAAAAGTCAACTGAGGAAAGACTGTGCTTTTCTTCTCAGCAACAACTTTCTAATGCTGCAGAAAAACCTCAGTAACAAAACAGAGGAGACAGCACAGAGAGCCCAAAATGTCTGTAAGAGGAGAAACTAAGATTATCCTGGGTTTTTTTTCAGGACTTGACTGAAGTGTTTTAAATGCCTGAGGTTGGCAAGGCCACCCCACAGTGCCTTTCAGCTTTGGCAGCAGTCACTCAGAAAAGCTGCTCTTCCTCTTCCCAGGGACCCACCTCACTGGAAATAGATTTCAAGTCTCCAGAGGAAGAAAATGGAAACAGCTGACTTCTCCCAGCCACAAGCTCAGTTGTCACCTTCCAGCTGGAGGCAAGCTGAGGGATAAGCCAAGGCTTCCCTTCCGCCCACACAAAGTGGGAGGCTCCCGAATAGATTTCACTGCTAACATCCACCTACCAAAATCTGCTCAGAAAGTCAAAGCTCTCACTGAATGTGGGGACTGCAACCTGTCAAGGCTCCCACTACCTCCATCAGCCTCATAGAGGGTGGGGTGGCAGGGCAGGGACGGGGTTTCATGACACATGGTCTCTGGAATTCACTGGTGAGTGTCTCACAGCCTCTGCTTGGTACAATGCCAGAGCTGTATCTCAAATCCTGTGTGACCTACCAGCTGCTGAGGGCAAAACAGCAAGGCACACACCACTCAGAGAGGTGAGGATCAGTGGGCTGCTGATGAATGAACAGACAAATGCTTCACAAAACTCACTCCATACTCTTGGTTGGATGGAGCAGGTTCAGCTCCCTGGCTCTCCTAAACAGCCTGCATGACCCCAAGAAGGCCATTTAGTCCCCTTGTAGCAAGCCTTTTGTCTCAGCAGGCAGAGAGTTATGCAGCAGTGCTGAGCAAGGCAGGCAGGCTGCCAGCTGAGGATTCAAACTCCTTCAGGGAACTCTAACAGTTACTCAGTAAATGCATTAACCATGGGAACAGCTTCCCAAAGGATGTGGTGGATCCCAGATTGTAACTCTTTCCATTGTGAGTGGATGCCTCTTTCAGAAATGCAGGCTGTAGTTCAACCACAGATGCTCACAGGGAGTTCTCAGGAAAACTCCACGATCCCAGAGACGAGGACACCCGAGCAGCCACTTCGGACCCTCAAGCATCAAACCTATGAAATTCCTGCCCTTTGCACTGTACCATGGCAATTCAAGACTTTTCTTGGCAATGTTGTTTTTCCACGTCTCTGTACAACCCAGGTGATCTGCTCCAGGACAGCTAAATTCCCTCTGACCTTGCCCACTGAGCAATCCTCTAAACCTTGTCACCCCCTCCAGCTAGTTTTGTTTCCTTGTTTTGTTTATTTACAAATCAGATCTCCTAGTGAAAGTTGCTCTGTCCCTATGCTTGAGATTCTGCTCCCCCCAGCACCAGTTTCTTGGCAAAACTCCCAGAGAGGGACTAGCGAAAGTCTTCACAGCATGCAGTACCCATGACCCACACTGCTGGAGTCAGGTCCTTCACCATCCTCTCTACTCTCAGTTCCTGGAGAGCATTCCCAGGCAAGAGAGAGGAGAGACTGAGTCTCACTCATTGCATATCATTTACTTTAACTTCATCTGTGACAACTGCATCAAGGATCAAGACTGTCACACTCTGCCTAGGAGCTGCCTTGGGATATCCTGACTCAGGTATCGCAGTGTGCTCACTTATGCTAAGCACCCAGTGATGTCTGTATTCTGAGTCCTCTCCTGTCAAACCAGATGCCTCAAGCTGCTCAAAACATTTGGTGGTTTCCAGTAGAGAATCTTCTTGTGAACGATTCTTGTGCATTTTGGAGTCTACTGTGAGCAAAGGAGGGGAAGAATACATTCGAAGGGAGAGGTAGATGGTTTGATCTCTCCTGACTTCAAACCACACTACAGGGCTCTCCGGGACCAGGCTCTGCAAACAGCCAGGTACAAGGAGGTCATGCTGAACATCCCAGGAGACCAGCAAGCAGCAGGAAACTTTCTGCATGAACAAAAAAATTCCCTTATCTGCCTCAATCACAGTAGTATTTGGACAAAGCGTTCTTGCCCATATCTGGACTGTAATCTGCTGTTTCAGCAGGGCTGCTCTTGGGTCTCCAGCAACACTCAGCTGATCTACACATATATTTTGGTGGAAAGCATTACTGTATCATATATAAAGTTCCTCCTTTTCTTATCTCTTGGCTTTCTAGTTCTCTTCAGGGTCTATAATCAGGGATTTCAGGAGTTTATTTATGCCCAATAAAAAGTCACAGCCTTCTCCACAATATCTGTGCTACAGCACTTCTCCTTCTGAGACTTTCCCTTCCATTTACGAACCTAAACCATTTCCATGAGCCTAAAAGTCCAAGCAAGGTAAAGGCTGCCAAGGGAAGAAATTCTCCCATTATTCTCATCCAAGAAAGTGGCACAAAGGAAAAAAGACCAGAAGGGATGGCTCACATCCCTGGGTCATGGCAGAGAACTGGAAAAGGCTCATCTCCAGGAGGACAGAGTGCCAGCACTTCTTTTTTTAACTTAGCCAGCAGCTGCAGAATTTAAGCTTTATTAAAAGCCTATTTTGCTTTTGCTGCTGCAAAGGAAACTGACTCCCTTCTCTCCCTTCCCAAATAAAAGGCCAAAGTCTGCAGACAGACATCCTGTAATGTCACCTTAGAAAGAGGTGGCAACTTGACTCATCTCATTGGAACATGCACAGAGCAGCTTTACTTCAGGTTACAACAGAAAAACACTGCTCCCATGGCTGACCTTTGCTTTGAGGTTTTATTATATGAGTAGTCCAACAAACCTTCAATATCCTCTGATTACAAATGTCTGGAGTAAGAAAGGAAGAGATAGGCAGGAAAAGCCCACGGGTTAGATTTTGAGGCTCCACTCATTTCACAGTCTCCCACTTTGCAGCACTGCTGCATGAAGAAGCCCTCTCTCCTACAGACAAGCTGTGTGAAAGGTCAGCAAGATCCCATTTAAACAGCCTTCCTACAATACATTTCAGTATAACATAAACAAGAAGTTGCTTTTTTTATCATGTCAGAACAACAAAAGGTGGAGACCACTGAATTAGATACCATTAACTAAATATTGTTCTCCAATGGCAATTCTAAACCTAACGCAATTTATAGACTAATCTGCTGGATCAGTAATTTAGGCTATTTGATGATGAGCATTTAGAAGTGCTCGTCATTAAAAAATTATTGTGGGGTCTCTAGTGGATTATTTGTCAGAGGCAGGTGTTCAGTGTTAGACACTTTTTCCCTTCTCTTCCCACATCCAGGTTTAATATCAGCAACAAAATACTAATTGCTCCTGCAGCATTTACTCCAAAACAGCAGAGCAAGTGTAAATCTTGTTCCCCTACCCATTTCTTGCCTGTTGCCACACAATATTAAGGCTTAGGATGATGTACATCAACCAGCTGGGGTGGGGGGAAATGGGACTGGAAAGCATCCAAGTAATCTGTGCTCTCTCCACGCCCTGGGGAGTGTACCCCACGCGTGCCATGACAAGGAACATTCCTCCCCTGCATCTGTGCTTGTGGAGGAGGATGGTGCCAGTGGCTGGCCCAGCTGAACAAAACAGAGATTTGAAGAGGAAAAGAGCCAGTCTGCCTCTGTTTGCAGCTAGCTCCTCCTTTTGCCCAGCCCTTTCTGACTCTCACCCCAAGCTGCTGCTGTCTTTCAGGCCTGGGTTGGGATTCCCTCTGGACTCTGTTAGCAGAGCTCTTTAAAATGGCAGTGGGAATCCTCACTAAGCAGTGGGACTAACCATTCCTCCTCAAACACTGGGTGCATGGGCTCCAAAACGTTTTCAGAGCCTGCAGTGTCTGCAAAGCAGGCAGCAAGTGTTGCTTTAGCTGGCTCTCAGCGTGGCCCATTTCATAACACAAAAGGAAGTTTGAATCCCTCAGGGCTCAGATTTTTTCCAAACTGAGTAAACACACGCAAACACACACTATTTGCATGCACAGCAACTGGGACAAAGGCTCTGTGGCCAGGTAGGTGTCTAACTGGTGGTCTGGGCATGTGGTAACACGTGTACAATCCTAGAAATCTTGAGCTAAAAGAGACTTATCTCTAGATTGACTTTGTGTTGCTTCCAAGTCTTGCTTTGAGATTAAAAAGCAGCCTTTGTTGTTTGGAATATTACCATTTCAGAAAAAAAACCCCACCCCTCCTTGGCCCCCCACCCCAAAGGTTTGGTTTATAACCCAAAACATTGGCACCTTAATAGCAGAAGGTCAAAGCACTCCAGTCATTAGGCAGATTATATTTAAGAGCCCTATGTGCAGCTGATCAGAGGCTTATTCCTTAAAGGATTGAAACAGCAAGCCAGTGCACCTCAGCAAGCAATCTCGTTTAATAGTCAATTAGCAGAGACGTGCTCTTCTGAGCTAAAGATCACTACAGACAAAAAAAAAATGCACCACCATCAGCTTTCCTCCACTTCTGCTATTAAATGAAGCCAGATGACCTGCTCTTTCTTTAACTGGTAAAACAGGATTGTACCTAAAAGTCACCCAGCAGTTTTATCCCAACCAGGATAGTAATATTCTTGCTAATAACAATTTCTTTTAGACTAGAGGAGGGCTAGATAGAAGCCAAAAGAAAAACCCCAACTATTTCAATACAAAGTCTTGTCTCTGAGTGTGTAATTAAACCAGGACAAGATAGAATCTTCCAGCAGCAACTCCCCCTACAGCTCCAAATACCTAAACCCCAGATGCACTGCCATACATCTGGGAGGAGGTAAGAGCTAACTGAAGGCAGATTTGCATAGTGTTGATGTGCTAGTACCCGCCAAATTACAGCGAGGGCAGGCCACCTACATCCAGCCACATGTTGGTAACAAGCAGCTCTGTGAACCAGAGCACACACCCAGATTTCATAGGCACACGGGCATCAGTGTAACTAAGAGCACATGGGAGCTCTTCTCTAGAGCTGCCAAACCCAATGTTCAAAAGCCATGAGTCAAACCTCCACATCCCCTCCAGCTGATGTTAGTTTAAAAGCCAGGCATTGCAGAAAAGGAAGAAAATCAGAAGCAGCATTAATTTGCCTTCTAGTTTCCTGCCCTAGGTTAAGCCAGCCAGAATGGATGTCCTTTCCTTCCAGCCATTAGAGGCAGAAACTTTCATTTCCTTCCTCCAAAGCTGAGGTTCTTACCTGATTGCTTTCCCCAGGACTTGAGCATTAAAAGGAAAACTTGCCAAGTATTTGCAGACTTGGCAGTTCATTCAAAGCTGGCATCGCCCCCTCCCACAGTCAATCAAATGTGACACTGCCTCACTCGATTTGCAACGTGAGGATTGTGCTTGGTTGAGGATAGAGCAGAGCTGTTGTCCACAACCCAGCCTGGAGAGCCTGATGGAAAGGTTTATACCACCAAACCAGTGCTTTTTACAGAGTCTCCTTTTTAAGAGTTTTAGCAGGAAGACTAAGGTGTTAAACTGCCCATGGACTCTGAATGACCATGTGAATGACCTTCCAAAATCCTCTGCTGAAGGGGGTGGTAGTGCAATGTCACGCTGCAGAAGAACAGGGTTACTAGTGCAACTCTCCACGAAGCAGCAAAAGCAGGGTATGAAACTGGCCCATCAGCACTGACAGAACAGGAACCACAGAGGTTTCAGAAAAATGCTCCAGTGACACAACGTGAACAACTCACGGACACAGCAGAGAGGCAAGAGGAAAGGGTCTGAATGTCACAGTAAGGTTCCTGCTCGCTTGTGGGTTACCACAAACACCTCTGCAGCCTGACACCTACCCTGGGGACTCTGATTTACTCTCCTACACTGAAGAACTGGGAGAACACAAAGATGCCCAAAGCCAGATAGCCAGTCTGGTGATGATGTGCAAAGAGAAACTGAAGCTTATTTTCTGCTCTTATCATTGCCATGTTGACTCTGCACAGAGGCAACAAAAGCAAAGCAAGACTGCCTGAATGCCCTTTTTCTGCAGCGGAGTTAAACAAGGCCAATTCTGAATGGCAAAAGACTGTGGAGTGAAGCTGCCACTAGAGATGATCATTTTTCACAGTGTACCCTCGCCTGAATGCGGAAGAAGAAGAATAAATTCTAACAGAAGAAAAACTGACAGCTTTTGCCATTTAACTATATGCCTAAAGGCACCACTTAGAAGCAGGATTCTTAGGCTATGAACAAAAAATCCCTTCAGTTTTCTTCTCCCTCACAGCAAAATCCTACAGGAACATTTCCCAGGTGGGGTGATGCTTACCTGAGCAGACCCTGCTGTGCTCAGCTCCACAGAGAACAGAGCAGATGGGAATGTCTGTACTGATAGAGTCCCAAGTAGCTACTTCAGAAGGTAAATGTTTATTTTGTGTCTTTCCTCTGCTTTGAGTTGAGGCAGAATTTCCCTGCTGGCTTCCTGACCCCTGCACATTTGATTGAGATAAAGGTGTGAAGCACCAAGCACTTCTTTCAAACTCAGGAGCAGCAAGGGACTGCTGAGGCACAAACACATGAGCAGAGGGACAAAAATTACAGGCAATACTGGTTTATACACGAAAGGTGACTTGGAGGTATTAACTCTCAGGGTTAAGGCACTGCAAGGAATGATGCTACACTTCATAAGAGGACACAACCCCTCAGCCCTCTACAGGTGTGAGTGAGACACACCCTGCAACCTGGAGGAGAGAACAACAGTAGGCAGAGATGAAGTCACACAGCAAACTCAAAGGCAGAGCTGAGGAGAGCCAAGGTGTACTGGTTACTAGCTATGCTTGGCTACCAGGATCACCTCCTCTTCACTTTGCCCATTTTTCCTTTGGACTGTGCATTACCTGTGTGTGCAGCTTGGCTGAGAAAGCCTGGCTGTGCTGTGGAACTGCTGGTAACTCAGCTGCGTGTCTAATCCAGATCAGGGATTTTCATTGCTGTGCCTTGATTCCTTTGCTTTTTTAGCTTATCCGGTTGTAACAGCCTCGGGGCCTGAAGGCAAGATCAGACAAATAACAAAGGGCACTTTTAGCTGCAGGGTTTCCCCAAGGCCTTCACCCTGCATGGAGTAGTGGCACCCAGAGCCACATGGAAAAGCCAAGCTGGTTTGTTGCATGCCAACAGTGGGATGCACAGATTCATTTTGCTGTCCCAAAGCAGTGTTGTGCCTGGGCTGCTTGGCACCTCTGCTACCCTCCAGACACACTGCCTTTGCTTGTGCTGAAGCTTCCCATGTCCTCCTCATCCACATCATGTTCATCTGGTGATACAGAGTGCTGGGTCTGGTGTGCTCAGCTCTTCCCTACATCTCCAAGTCTATGGATCACAAAGTCAGAGCTTTCTATGTCCAGTTGAGCTACTAACAAAGCAAGTGCCCCAAGACATCGGTTAAGTCTGTTACATCACACACAACCCACTCACCATCAAATCCTCTTGAAGCAACTTCATCACCTGTTTCAACATGGTGAGGTAAAGATGAGCAGGAGGACCTAAACCACTGTTTCAGGCTGCTCTGGAGAAGGTTGTGTGGGAACTATTCACACATCTCTCCTGAGCACATGCTGGTGCAAACACAGTCTGTACACTACACATTTGTGAGATCATACAGCTACAGCAAGAGGAGCATCTTTGTTCCTGCCACATGTGTCTGCCTTAGAGGGGACCTGAAAGCTGCTGCCTTTGTTTTACCCATGCCTTTCACCCACCTTTACACAGTTTTAAATATAGACAGCTGGAAGACCTTCTCCAAATTCTTTTCCCTGCTTCTTTCTCTTAGTTTAGGACAAAGTTAATATGGCCCTCTCTGATTTTGCCAGATATTTTTATGGAGAGTTCAAGGATAACTATTTTTTTGATCAAAGGGCTAGAGCACCACAAGGCTAATAAAGAGGTCCTTTTCCCAAAAAGTGTTTGATAGTCAGTGGAAACAGCAAAAGGAATTGTTCAATGCTTCTCGCATTACATCCTCCCCTTTGCTGTTCATGTTTAAAGCCTACAAAGCCCCATGTATTTAATCCCCTGTACGTTGCTCACTCTCCTGCATTGCAAGCAAGGCTATGTCATGAGAACTCCAGTGCAGCACATCCTTACCCATCAATTTTGGGAAATGGGGCTGGGCTGTGGTAAGCAGCAGACCAAGAGGAACATTGTTTTATTCCCTGTAGGATCTCCACATGCTTCCCTACCCCCACACGAGTCAGAGGAAGCAGCAGGGAAGAGAGGAGCATGTTAGACACTTCAGTCTTTGGTCTTTTTCATAACTGCAAATACAAGTTCCTTATTAAGAGATAAAGAAAAACCCTTTCATCCTCTACACCCCAACCTAATCTTTAAATACCTAGTGAAATATAAGTAATTGAGAGATGCCTTTAGCAGCTGTGGGCTCAGTCATCCCTTTCATGTACGTAGACAGAAGCTGACTAGGACTAAGGGCTGCTTAACTTAAAACTGACATAGAGCGATTGCTGTGCCTGGCAATGAATATTAAAAGCAATGACAAGATTGACATTATCTAGGTGCATTGTAGCTTCTACTTTTTTTTTTTCCATTTAAATGCTCCATTCCTCAGTTCTTACTGCAAGGATCTGAGTCAGGAAAATACAGCTCAGGCTGATAACTTCCAGAAGTGTCTGCTAAAGCCCAACTTGCAGGGTGCCAAACTTAAGACACTTAAAAGGGCTCAGCTTACAAAGCAACACAATTTCCTGAAAACAAACATGAATAAAAACACTCCTTGTGTGTCATGTGCTATGCATACATTCAAGATTTCAAAGAGGTACCCCTTGATTTTAGTTTCTAGATGTAGGGCAATGTTGCTAAACCCTTCTTCACCTTCACAGCCAGTTCTGTTCTCTGAGAAGTGACTGCAGAGAGGCAGCAATGAACTGGAGCTCTCCCACATGCTCCAGGGACCACGATAACTACAGTTTCTGCTCCCAGTGATGACAGATGTTTCCTGAATGCGTAGAATTCATTTTTTGCCCTAAAGAAATGTCTTAAAAGCTGCTAAGTGGCATTAACTGAACGAGTGGCGGTTAAAAAAGGGCATAAGACAGAAAAAGCAAGTTGCCAAAATGCTTTCTCTCTTTAAATAAGAGAAAGCACCAGTGCTTGCACAGGCTTGCTCCAATGCTCAAAATTCTCACCACGAATATGTACTTTATTTCTAGCTCCAGCTCTTTCAGTCACTGCTTACAGCTGCTTCTTGGCGGGCTGGATTAAAGAGCACGTCCTTCAACTGAGAATTACATCCTTGTGCTGAAAACTACAGGCTAAGGTGAAGTCATGATTCTTTCTTATTCCAAAAGCTGTACCTCATCTCTCCCCTTAATCAGAAGCACCATGTGATCCAGCAACACGTGTTGTATTTTGTAGTGGAGGTGGGAGCTGTTTCCAAGTAACATGGCTAAAAGCTTGGGCTGCCCAAGGTCACAGAGGATATCTCTCCTGTGAAGTACACTCAGGTACTTCTGCAGCTGCTGCCCTGAAGTCCACCGAGAGCACACAAAGCCTCTCAGGGGATCCCCTCATATGTTAAACATGGGCCAGCTGGCTTCTCTGCAGCTGCAGAATAAATCTAAGCAGAGCTCTGCCGTGGGCTGACAGCCCCACTTATTCTGCAGCAAGGATGAAGGCAGCAACACACTGCTTGAGTCTCCACAGCAGAGATGTTCTCCTCCAGCTCTCCCAAAGTTTCTCCTCTCCACTGTTCTTACCCTGCAGCGATGTACAAGCATTGCTGCCAGGCTAGTCCCATGCTGCCATCGAACCTCAGAGCTGTTCTAGACTTACCTCTTCAGGTTGCCTCACCGTACCAATTTAATCAACAGGGACCCAACTCTTGCTACCTCTTTCCTCTCTCTCTGTCCTTCAAAGAGAAGAGACATTTGCTACCAGTCACCTAAGAACAGTGTTTTCATCAGCAAATATTCTCCTTGAGCATCTTGTCATCATAGTTTGTGCTCTTAAGTGTTTTTGAAGTTACAAGATCTTGCTGAAAGATGATGGTCAAGTGCTGACACAGCAAAATCGAGCTTGGCCTGGCCACTTTTTAAGTAGTTTTATTGTACATGGAAAAAGGTACAAAAGCCCTGCACTGGGCATAAACAAGCTGACTGTACATAATAGACATTGTTAGGTGTCTGAATAGGTCACTGACTCAAAGGAAAGTTCAGCTCCACAATGCAGGTCTGGAGTTCGGAATAAAAGCAGAAAGCATCCCTGTGCACTCATACCCCATGCATTCAGCACAGCTGGATCTTTTTGTATTTCTCACTGTCCATTTCCTCCTGAATTTCCCTAGTTTCCTTCCATTCGTATTATGACCCTTTGTTCTTTCTCTGCCCTCTTCCTCCTTCTATTTTGAAGTGTACAGATGGAGTCTAAGGGTGGGGAAACAAGCAGAGTCCCAGCATGTTAGAAAAACAACATTTGCAGCTCAATAAAAATAGGATAAACCCATTCTAGCACTAGTCACTCTAGGACTAGTGAGTGCAACAGGAAGGACCCTGCCAAACTGCACCTGCAAAGAATTTTGTACATTAAGAAGTCAAAAATAGTGCTCTCCATGGAATTAATTTCATCCTAGTTAGTTGTTCTGTCCTTGTAAGTAAGGCTTTGCACCAGGACTCTCATTGTCCATCACGTGGATGGACATGTACTGATAGGACATGAGACAGTGGCTCCAAACTGAGAAAGGAGGTTAAGGGTAGATTAACAGAAAGAAATTCTTCACTGTGAAGGTGGCAAGGTGCTGGCACAGCATGCCTGCAGAAGCTGTGGATGTCCCATTCCTGAAAGTGTTCAAGGCCAGGTTTGATGGAGCTTAGAGCAACCCCATTGCAGGGGAGTTTGACTAGATGATCCTATCAAGGATCCCTTCCAATTCTAGGATTCTATGAATATTCTTCTTCCCATCAACACGTCTGGAAGTACCACATGCATTTGTGCAGCAGAGTTGTCCCAACTCTGAACATGGCCTGAGACATCCTAAGCAGCCAGTCTGAGCACCCATACAGTCTTCCAGCATGGAAGGAAGGCATTTGCACACAGCCTAGATTTGGGTCTGATGCTGACAAGGTTCTCCTTTGGTCTGAGACAAGTCACAGCTTGCCTACTAACAAAATGAATTCTTTAAGAGGCACCTGCTGTGAAAAACAAACCCTGAAGCTGGGTCACCAATGCACCCTGACACTGGGGAAGCTCAGCCATGAGAAGCACAAGCTGAGAGAGGTACTCACCTCTAAGGACAGAGCCAGGGAAGTGCTGAAAACACCTACCAAAGTTGCCTAGTTATTATCAGCCTCACTTTGCTCTAGCTTCCACAACCAGGAGTGTTCCCCATTGAGGTTCAGGACACCTTGGGATCTTAGGGTTGCCATGGGACCAGGGTAAGTCCTGCCCCAACAGAGCAGTGCTCAACCCTCCCGCTCACATCACAGACAAGCACCATATCATGCAAGGTTTCTACAGCCTTTCCTTCCAAATATTCAAAGACAACCTGCATGCATTATAAACAGCATAAGGACTTGTGCAGCACTTGAGACTACCAGAGCTGTCAGGTCTTTCAGTGATAATAATCACCTGTCAAAAATGCAGATAATACTAGAAAAGAAATAAGGGTTCAAAGGAAAAGCATGAATAAGTACCTGGAGCTGTAGCCAAGGCAATCAAGTGATTGAATTCAGCTGCTTTGGTAAGTGTCTTTTAATGCAACACGTTCCTCCTATAGTGCAGAGGCCCCAGGGTGACTCCACAATAGTTTTGTGCCTGCAGCTTTAAATTTGCCAATAAATAGCCTATGCACTCATGCACACGATGGATGTGGTGGAGAGAGAAAAGAGAACGAATTCAGATTACAAGAACAGCATTTGTCACTTGCTTTACTTGGTGTGAGAGGCAGTTTCCAGGCTCTTGGACTCAAGAAGAGTATTTTCTGTTCCATTCCTGATGTGCCTGGCTGTCTTCTGCCAAAACCTGTTTTAAATCCATTAGTGAAACTAGGCCGAGCCTGCGTAAATTCTTAACACCCCAGTGGAAAAAGGGGACTTGAGCATATTTCCGGGAACAACAGACACCCACAGCTCCCACCACTGTTATGCAAAGCACTGCTCTCTGGCCAGCTTTCGCCTCGAAAACCACTTGTTCCCTGGAATATCACCCCAAATTGTCACTGATTGTTTTAGGGAGAACAGAGGAACCTGATGTAGCAGTAACTCACTAGTGGCTCCTCCTGCATTGCTGCCCTGTCTGCATCCAGGTTCATACACACTGGGGAGAGCACAGTCAGACACAGGGGTCAGGTCCTGACAGCCACCTGCTCCGAGATCATGAACAGATCTGCTTCAGGTAGTAAGGACAACAGGAATGGTAAGGAAGGCCTTTTGTTCCTGTACTGCCCTGTGCCTGCTCTAAAGGAACCCACTCATCACCACATCACGGCCCCTCTCCTCAAGAGAGAGCAGTGACGCATCCCTACAATTCCAGGCAGTGTGGAAGAGCTGGGGAGATGCTCCTAGCCCGAACTAGGTTTGACAGCATCTGAACCAGTCCTGCTTCCAGAAATTGAAACAGTGCCCAGCAGAAAGCTGATGGGTGGCTCTTTGTAGATCCAAGCACAACCTGCAGAAATTCCACGGGGGAGAGAAAGACTTGATCTACGTGACCACAGGTGGGCCTGAACCTGTAAAGAAAACCCATGTACTGACATTTTCATTGTAAGGCCTGCCTGTTCACTTCCATACAGCAACTCCCACCTCAGTTTGCATGAGCTGAAATCCTTTAAGGATAGGGGTGACTGCTGCTAGTGACATGGGCTGTACCTAGCACAGAGCCAGTCTCCAGAGATCTAGAAAGGAGATGTCAAATGTTTCTTACAGAAAGATCAGGATTATTCCAGTATATGAAAAGAAAACCCTCTTTCCCAGATTGTTAAGGCACTAGTGAACTAGATTTTTTTAAAAAATACATTCTCTAAAAAACTAAATTAAAGGACACAGCAATAGCTAATCAAATGGACAGCAGTACTTTTTGGCAGAAGTATTTTAAGGCTAACCTCCTGTTCTATGAACAGTGGCAGCCTAAATGGGAAGGATCGCTGAGTCAGCTTTTGCTTTGCACTTCACAATGTGCTCTATGTTTTCCAGCAGCTCTAATCTACCAGGGAAAGCTGAAATGGGTGGAAAGGGCAAACATAAGAGCTTTGAAGAAATGTGGAAAGAAATATATGGAATTCAAATCTCTGTTTAATTAAAAAGCTGACGAAAATGGTATCACAATGTCATAGGTCTGAGTGAGCTCTGACTGCAAAGACCATGGGCACCAGCAGTTCCATGTAAGTGTATGTGACTCCAACAATGCTCTGCTGGGACATGAATTACCTTTTCTTTCAACTCTGTGCAACAAAAGATGATGCTATCCTAACAGTAACATTAACACACATACACACGGAGCAGCTTCCAAAACAAGAGATACTGGAAGTCAGCCTTTGTCCAAAGGGCCTGTTTTATGCAAGAACTTGCCTCTACTACTGCCCAAAAGAACACATGTAAGAAAAGAAAGCATCAAATGGACCTTCCTTGGTTCACCTTTCCTGCCTCAAGAAAACAATCTTGTTTGGGAAAGATAAAGTTCTTTACTGAGAATGAAGTTCATTCACTATTCAAATGCCATCCATGTCTTCCATGACATTGGCTCCAGCACTCAGCTGTTGCAGGGCTGTTTTAGCACGCAATCCTGGCAGTCAGGCTAGTTTCAGCTAAGTGCACTGAAATAGCTCAGCAAAAAGATGCAGCAACCATAGATGTGAGAGGAATAGTGGGAACACTACAGATCATCTGGCTGATGCTGCAACAGAGCCTCAGCCTGCAAGAAGTATCATGCACAAGACCACTCTGCTAACAGTATCTTTTGCAAGTAGCCATGAAAAGCTTTTATGTTTAAATAAAGGACTTGGCAGTGAAAAATCACTTCCTCTCATTTACTCTCTCCACACTGAGTGAAACTACTGTTAAATTAAGAGACTGGGGTTGCCATTTGCTTCCCTGTCCCCTTCAGCCTTTCATCAGTGTTTGCTTTTTACATGAAGATAGTTATCCTAAATTTTTATGAGCTCGCTTTTCCTTTACCAACTAAATATGCTGAGGTTCTCAAACTCCACAGAGCAGAGTGTAGGCAACTGGCATACACACTTAACTCACAAAAATGTGCTGCCATGTTGCCCCCTGATGCATCCCCTCCTACACAGCTTTACCTTGCCCACAGGAGTCCCAGTTGTGCCGAGGTGTTCTCTGCTACCCTCATCAACAACCATCCCTGTATTTTGAAGGTTTCTCACAGCAAGGGCTATACCCTACATTGGAACAACCTGCAAAAATTAAATAACTGTTGGCCACTGTTGTAGACCACACTTATTACAACCAGTTAACATAAAACCCAGCATTGAGGTTCAGGAAATACCCTTCAGTCAGGTCCCCACCTTCACAGCAGCAAAGGGGCTGCAATGCCCAAAGTGTCAGACCTACACTTGCTGCTACACAACCAGCCCACTTGTCTCAACAGGCACTGCCCAGCAAATCCCACTTGGAGAGAGCTGATCAGACCAGACACAGGAAGGCACAGAGCCAGGCTGGATTTGGAAGCAGCACAGCTCATCCTGCACAAAGCTATGCTTTGCTAGTAAGCCCTCTGAGAACTGGCAGGTATGCTCTGTGGGGAGCCAGCTCAGGGGTCCGTGGGCCTGTTACAGCTTATTCACAAGCCATGATGGGTGAAGGGAAAAAGGCACCTGCACACACAAGAATGCCAGCTTGTCTGACTGTGTATTAGCTCCACATGTGGCTCAAAGTTCTAAACAGATTGGAGTGAATGAGAACAACAAAGTTTCCTTATAAAGTTTCTCAGCCCTCAGCGTGTCTTCTGGACAACTGTTCAACTTGACCGGCTGATGAAGAACCACACAGAAGTACTCGGTACTTTCCAAAACAAGGCTCTAGAGATGACAACAACCTATCACATCCCTGCCATGAGCATTTCAAAGAACAGGGTCTTCACCACTTCCTCCACAGCAATCAATCCATAGGTGCCTAGGTTTCTGGGCTGCTGCTTTTTTGCAGTTACATCACAAATCAAAATAAACAAAAAACTCTGTCAGGGGCCTCTTCGTAAGACTCAGCCTGAATCTTTCCTTTCCCATTTTCAGCCCCACAGCCCGTGTACCCAAGAGGACCCTGTCCATTATTTCTCCATCTGAAGCACGTTCTCAGTTTGCAAAGCCCTTTCTTTTATTTTGCACACCACTGAATTCCCCAAGGCATTCAGCATAATCTCTGAGCTAATGCTTCAAGGCTCCCAGATTGTCACAGCCACAGCCCTGTTACATTGGTATCAATATTTAAAACCAAGAGGCCTCTTCTCCAACAAAATCTGCATTTCCTGGTTTATCACAAACAGTAAAAAAATTCATGCATGTACTTTTGGCTCAAGGTGCATATCAAAACCAGATTCACTTATGCATCAGTCAGACAGCTGACATCCATCCTGACATTTATCTCCGTGGATGAGGAGGAAAGATGAATCACCCACAGCTATACAGCTCAAGAGTTTGCCCTTGGTCAAGCCAGTAAATGACATAAATTAGCCCCTGTGCATCCTCAGATTCACAGACAGGCACCTGGAGAGAACTGGAGAGCAAGAGGGGCAGCAGCAACTTCTTCCAAATTAAAAAGGCATAAAAACAACCATGTCCGAGTGACACCTAAATAAAATCCACAAAGGCAGAGCTCAAGCAATTTGCTGTTTTCTAGGAAGTTCTGGCATATTTGTAACTGCTTCAATTTGTTCAACAATTACTCGCTGCAGTTAATTAACCTCAAAGAAAGGGAGGATTCTTTATTTATTGAGGTTTTCAACTCAAAATTAGTTACAATCGTTTACCAGAAAGGCCAAACAAAGGCCACTGTTTTGGCACAGGACTGGCTGGGGAGAAGCATGCCATGCAGGAGCTGAGGCAGATGCTGAGGTGCTGTGTTCCAGCACTGTTACACATACTGCCCAAAGCCCCTTCAGGCTGAGATGTTCATGGTGGTTTAGTCTGCCACAGTGGACAAAACAATGCCACTCAAAGTCCTCCTTTTATTTCAATAGCAGATCTGACTCCAAATAATCTAGCATGACTCAGGACCCTATCCTTTTACTGACTAGAAAGTATACAAGCTGATTGAGGTTCCCATCCCAACATAAAAGCAGGGTTTAGGATTCATCCCACTGAATCTCCAGCTACTGAGCTCTTGGGGCTTCCAGTGGGATGAGGGGCTAAGATCTTTTTCCAGCAGCCATTTGTCCAATAGAGCAGGTAGTGGCAATAAATCTGCATATTGTGAAGGCTTTTTTGCTCCCACATCCTATATCCAGCTGTAAACTACAAAGTCAATCCACCAACAAGTGTACAGGCACCCTCAAAGCTTTCCTCATCACCCTGAGAATGGGATTGCTGGGAAGATGATCCAGCTTTCCTTGCCAATTCTCTATTTCAGGTTTGTGCCCTGTAGTAAAATTACACCCAGCAGGGGCTTGGGTTCTGTTAACTGACAATCAGTGTGAGACGACAACACAGGAGGTGTGGAAAGGGAAGGAAAAGCACAGCAAACGGGAGAAGACAATTGCACAGTTTGCTTTGGGAATCCTAGACAGAGCATTACTTGGGCACTTCCAGGACTGTCCCAGGCTCCCTCAGTTTGTAAGTTTGATACAAGAAATGAATACTGCCTGCAATGGCTGATATCCAGCCAATTGCCTTCCCAGCCTTTCATACATCAAGCAAAGCAGAAGCTCTGGCACAAAGATGAGCACATGTAGGGAATGTGCCAATTTCTGTCTGAGTTTTAAGCCCCAGGACACTGCACTCAAGGTTTTCCACAATCTGTGGCAGAGCCTGCACAGATTTATGTTCTCAGTCCTGTCAATATGACCTCATTGCCTCCTAAAGGAAAAATGTGGCCAGAAATTCCACGGCCAAAGACACCGCTCATTTATTTGTTTACAGGTGTCTATGGTGCCAGTGCAGTTCCTCCCAAGCTCCCCCAAAGGTGCCACTGGATCACATACTTGTTGAAGACTACTTTAGTAGCTAAGGACAAAGCAGCACAAATACCTACTGACCTAGCACAATGTGAGCAGGGCAGTTTGTGGAAAGAAGGTATAAAAGTTGACCAGAGGATCCCTGTGCCATGCAGAGACAGGAAAGCACTACTTGTAACAGCAGTGCTACCTACTTCCCATCCAGCCCACTTAGTGTTAAATGATGGGGGTTATAGACAATTTTTTTCCAGGAGACATTTGTTTGTAACAAAGGAAGTGGAAGACAGACAGCTCTGTAGTGTCCCTCAACAGCTACAACCAACAACCCCTTACTAATATTCACCAATAAACTTTTACTCCCAAAGGCTTTGGAGAAAAGTCAGGATAAAAATTTACCCCGTTTGAGGGCAGATATTCTGCTCTCAATAAGGGATTGAAACCCTGCTCTGCAATCAGCAGTGACCAGCGGAAAGATGCAAATCACCTTGAGCATCCTGTAGGACTAGCAAAGGCGATGCCATACTATACCTTCAAAGGTTTCTTAGGAGTCCTTCTTAAAAACAACGGTCATGAAAAGTGAGGATGGAGATGGCTATCCTGTACGGTCTTCAGAGTCAGTCTAAAGCACATGACCTGTTTTGTGCTGATCTGTTTGCAGAGGCCATTAATTCTGAAGAAGTGTTTCTGTTTCCAAAACAAATGCTACACACTCTTCTTTGACTTGGGAAAGTAGAAAAAAGTCCCTCCCAATGCAAACAGCCAAACAGTGCTGGCGAGGCTCACAAGTGCACGCGTGTGAGTGAGAACGGAAACGGAGAGCCCTTCCAGCTTTCCAAAGGCTTGTTGCAAACAGCAGGGACGGAGAAGGGATTTTACACATTAGGAAAAACACAGTGATGGTGCTTGTCCTTAAAGAGGACACCGCACAACAAAAGGCCCTGGGTTGCACCATCCGTTTAGCACTTCTCTAATACCAAAGGTTACACATTGAGATGGAACCTCTGCTCGCAGGGTGCATGTTGTAGAAGTGTGCTGGCTGCAGCATAGGTCAGTGTGCCGAGGGCTGCACAAACCACTGCTGAACCACCTTCATGTTTTTCTGGCCTAACTGGCTTTGCTGTGCATCATCCAGAGCCTATGACAAAGCCAAGGACATCCCCTTGTCCCAGTCTCCAGAGAGTTAGAGATATTGTATGTACCAGCTGCTTCCTCGGCAGCCCTGCAATGGGAAATCTGCAGGTCACAGATGAAGAGGCAGGCTTGCTGCATCCCAGCCACAGCGTCAGGGAACAGCACGACCACACTGGAAAATGACTCTTTCAGTGTTCTCCCAGGAAAGTTTAATAATCTCATCTTTCACATGCTTACGCCTCTGCTGGGTTTTTGCAGAGCTTCCCTGCGCGAGCCATGCTGGCAGGGATGCAGGAGTCAGGAAGGTTATCCTGCCTCTAGCAGCCGGGAAGGGCGAGAAGGGGGGTGGGGGGAGACCAAGCGGGCTGAATTCCCACAGGCTTTGCATTATGAAAGCCATGAGCTGCAATCAGCCAGCCTTTGCGGGTTCACTTTAACCCTCTCCTTGCTGCTAAACAAGCATCTGAACTGCCCTCTGAACAGCCTACACATACTGGTGACACAGAGCACACATACACCTACTCAGTCTCAGGGCAAAACAGGCAAGCATCTAAACAACTGCCAATTGCTTGTTTTAGGTATTTTCCAAAAGGTACAAGTTTTCTCTGTGCTTACATTCATGAGTGCTGCAACCAGCCCTGTTGCCCTCAAGCCTGCAGCTTAAAGGAGGAAAAAAAATTGTTACAACCCAACCCTCCACATGCCCAGGACTTGTTACTCCAAGAAATGTCATCATTGTTCTCCAACCAGGCAGTCCAGCGATGAACAGGCAACACTATTGTCCACTGGAGGCTTAGAGCAACAGCACTGAAGTATGAGCTCCCAAAAGGGTATCAAAGCTGCTGCACAAGGTCAGATCAAACTCATATATATCCACTATTATTTGCTGATAATCACAGAATCCTAGAATTGTGTTGGTTGGAAGAGATCTTTATAAGGATCATCTAATTCCAACCCTCCTGGCATGGGCAGGGACACCTTCCACTAGACCAGGTTGCTCCAAGTCCCATCCAGCCTAGCCTTCAACACTTACAGGGATGGGGCAGCCACAGCTTCCCTGGGCAAGCTGTGCAAGGGCCTCACCATCCTTACAGCAGACAATCAGTAGCAAATGCTGTAAGAGAGGGCACAAAATGCATCTTCCCCTCGGATTCCGAGAAAAAAAAGAGCCGTCTCCAACTGAAACATCAAATAAATCCATTCCCTCCACTCCTGCCTCAGTGGGTCCAAGAGCATCTCACACACGTCCTTGCACACCCGGAGGGACATCTGCTGCCAACACATTACCAGTTATCTGCCTCTGCAGAGGGTCCCTCTGTACAGCAACTGCCCCAAGGACCACATGCTCTCTGAAAAAGCACTACAGCAAAGGCTCCAGGGCAAAGACAACTGGGCTGTAACCCAACACATCAGTGAGGCTTTGAAACTCCTTGGATAGGGAGACAAAGCTTGGCAGACTGGATTAGAGCACCCTAGAGAGCTTGAGACAGACTGGAGCTTGTTTAAGGTGCCCTTTCAGCTGAGATCATGCACCAGGTCACCTGAGGCTCAGGGTTTCAGGCAGGAATGAGTAAAGGGAGTGCAAGAAACAGAGGGACTCTGTCACCTCCATACCAGGACAGCAACAGTTTAACTCCAACCATTCTAACCATCCTCATGGCAGGGGAAATCCCCACAGCCTGGGCAGACACTTGCTCAGCCTCTCTTGGGCTTTTTCTGGAAGCAAACATATGAGCAGTGGCAGAGACTGCTGCCAGCTGAAGAGGTTGGAGCTCTGAAGAGAGACTAAGCACCCCTCCAGAGTTCAGAGTCACACCAACATCTCCTTTCAGGTAGGAAGGGAGAAAGCTGGTGTTTTAGTTGGTAACCAACCCTAATTGCTTGACTTCACATCATGATATCAATCCAGCCAGCCTGGGCATGCCTGTTTTCCACACGTAGTCCTGCACAAGGCTGACAACAACAACAGCATCCAGACCAAAGTTTTGGCTAACAAACGTGCTGGAAAATATTGCTGTGCTGATTTTCCATGAATGAGGCCACTAGTATGAGATTTTCCATGAATGAAGCCACTACTATGTGAAAAGCCTGGGGCAACAGGACTGCCTGAGAACAGGGAGCATCGCTCTGCTCTGACTACCACTCCAGCCTCAGCTAGTTTATATTTTATGAAGAATGATTCAGCTGAACTTGCTTCGTGACATGAGAAAAAGGGAGGAACACGAGTGTGGGAAAGCAAGAGGATGTAAGACTAGCATCTGGTATGGGGGAGACACTCAAGGGACATGGTACAGCTCAGTTAATATGCAAGGAAGCACTATAAAAGCAAAATGAAACAGAAGTGGAAACAAGTCTTGGTAAACACACCCCCAAGGCATGGCACAACTGGGAACAGGAGCTCAGCATTCACCTTCAATCCTAGGCTTTATCCATAAAGCAAGGCTGCCCTTCTCAACTCGCACTCCAATCAGAGCAAGTCCAACATGGGAAGATACAAGGGTTACCCCTTGCAACTTTGCAAAGGGTCTGGAATAAAAATACAGCTGGCTTCATTCCCCATTAGCAGTTAATTTCCTCAATCATTTTTACAGAGGGAGAAAGAGAGATGCTCATGATTCAAGAGATGAAAGCAAATGAAAATAAGCCTCATAAAACCTGTACTGCCCTAAGGGAAAACTGCCCCACAACTTTCATTGGGGAATTATCAAAGGCCCCAGACTGGTGGGGGGTTGTTTGTATTTTATAAGACAGATGCTTTGGAGATATAAGTCCTCAAATAGCTGAGATTCCATTCTGCTGAACTTCCAACGAGACTAGAAAAAGAAACAGCTGATCCCAGTTAGTCCAGCCCAGGGACCCAGCTTAGCCACATCAAGACAGAGGACTGGAGTAAGGCACAGAGCTGTTACAGGCACTGCTAACTTCTTTCCAATAAGTTGCCACTGCCCCAAGGAAAAGCAACCACACGCGTGCTAGCACGGCCACAGGAAAGCACAGAATGGAGCTAAAAATTCTCATTCATTCCTATTGCAAAACACAGGCGGGGGTAGAAGGCATTGACTCATTTGGCCTGAGAACAAGAAAGGACTGCTCCTGAGAGACTAGTTTAAAACAAGGATGTTTAGGGTACGTTTTGCTTTGAGTCTGGGAGACTGAGCATGAAACTTCCCACACTCAGAGCTCTGTTTCTTATTGAAAAGGGTTTAACACACACTCAACAGCAAGAACTGTTCAGAAATGAGGCAAAGACCCAAAATGGCTGAGCTCTCTGACCCCCAGTTAAGCTTCAGAGGTGACTGCAGCCCTGGATAAGCCTGTCTGCAGGAAGCAGTCAGGTCCCCAGCACAGGATCCGATGGCAGTGCGGCCACAGCTTGGAGAGCCTGACTTACCTGGTTTCTCAGCTGGGCTGCGAAACCAATGCTGGTGCCCTCACTGTGCCAAACTGCACTGGCTGGAGATTGGCACCCTCAGTGTTGTGGGCTCTGATCTCATGTGACACTGGACGCCTCATTCCATGCTGACTTCAAGAGGGGAGGCAGATGTTCAGAGGGTAAGGTGTTTGGCATGATTTACAAGTGTAGAGCAATCAGCATCTTATTTACTGTGGCTAATGAAAACCCTTCAACACCGAACCAGAGATCATTTTCCCTAATGCTAAACCTGCCCTTCCCCACACATACAAACATCTTTCCACACTCATCCCCATGGGGTAATTTATTTTGGTTCCCCTAGCAAATATAACCAAGATACTCCAAAAACTCACCCACCCTCGTTATCACATTGACTCAAGGAGTGGATACCCATAAACCAGCAGAGAGAAACTAACAATGAATAATTAAAATAAAAATAATAACAACAAAGGACCTGAAGAGAAATTATTCACTTGGAACAGCTACTGCCACATTTAATCTTTCACAACCGAAGCATATGAATAGGAAATAAGTAAAACTAGCTCTAGGGCACAGGAATATTGCCCCTAGCTGGTTCATCTTGTTCACAGAAAAATATGTCATGTGCTACTACATCCAGGCGTTTGGTTATGGTGCAAGGGGCTGGATGCCTCCGTCTGGGAAAACAGCACTCTCTGGAGCACAGTAAGGGAAGAGCAGGAGAAACATGAGAAGCCTTGAATTCACTAGAACAGAGTTGTTGAAATGCTTTAAGTGACTACCTCCAGCTCCACCAAAGGTCTTGATTACTTGCTTTATTTGCATTCTTACTCAGCTTGTACAACAAAAATGTGCCAGAGTTTTAGCTAAATAACTGTTTGCACTTGATGCCGAGCTGAAATGGGACTGTAAATTTCTGCTTTCTGAAGAAAAAAAGCTCGGGGTATTGCTGTGAATGAAACTGCTCCCTGAAGGCATGTGAATGCTGCAGCATTTGCTCTGGATCATCTGAGGATTCCAGAAGCTGACACCCTGTGCCTGTCTCACCAGTGTCCACTTATGATCTCAAGTAACCAGATTTGGTCACGACAGCAAAGGGATCCATTTAGGTCCAGCCAACTCATACAGAAAGAGCATCTTTTGCAACAAAAAGCTTTGGATGCAAAGTACCCCTAGGTAGAGCCAGGCTGGAGAAGAAGGTGAGCTTAGAAATTACAGTTAGCAGGTCAGGATGCTGCAAACAGGCTCCAGGTTCTCCCACGATCCCTATCCTCCCACAAAGACTGCCACCATGACTTCTCCTGCACACTGAAGGTCGGAGAGAAGATACAGACATGTCTGGCTGCTGGAGTCCCTCTACTGTAACATTAGCATGCAGCAGAGTAAATGGCTTCTAAAAGGCCTGAGGCTTTTCACACTATTGAATGGTCAGTCCATGAGAACTGCTCTACTGTAGGCTCAGAGAGGAAGGCATCCATCAGGAACAGGCTAGAGTTTATCTGGCTTTCTTTGTTCAGGGCAAGTATGTGTCTTTGGGTCAGAGCTTTCCTACAGTGCCTCTTCCTGCAGGGTCTTGTACCAAGGTCCAAACACTTGCAGACCAGGGGTCGGCAAGCACAACAGCTCCTGAACTCTGTGGGAGCAGTGCCTGCTTCCTTCAAAGGTAAATTGCACCCTGTGTTTATACCAGCCTACCAGGCATGAAAAGGCCTAGGAGGTCACACATCCACCACTGTAATTACAGGCAGGATCAAACAGAAAAGCAACAGCTGGGCTGAGTGAGCAAGTCCACGTTTAATTACAAATGGTTTCAGTAATAAGCAAAGGCAAGAACAAAGCCAGTGAAAAACCTCTCTTTTTCTTCCTGGCTCCTGTTCAGGCTGTGTAGAAAGAGCTGCCTAGAGCAGAATCTCAAATAAGATCCACCAAGTACATTTTTTTCATTTTCAGGACTGCTACAGCAGCACTGTTCCCTTTGCAATGCTGCTGTGCTTTGACAAGCACCAAGGACCGACGGGCAGATCGGAGCGGCTCCTGCCGAAGGGCTCCGGTCAGGGCAGGGCTTTCCCAGCCTGTGGTGCAACCCCCCGTTGTGTCTCACAAGTACATGCATACAGTCATGTTGCAATAAGCCTCTTGGAGGATTTCATTTGCTTTAACAGCCTTTGAATATGAAATGCTGGTTGCAAAATGGGATTACTAGTGTAGAGGATGATGGACCCAGCTCACAGGTCCTGCCTGGCTCAGAGAAGGTGCAAAAAGCAGCTCCTGGAGCACCAGGAATGCCCACTGAGCTAACTAATCCCTCCGTCATGTCATGCATTTTGTTTGCAGCCAGGAGCTACTCTTGCAGCCCCCATAAGGCCCTGGAGCAGTGGTTAAGGATAGGAAATGAGCCTTAATACACAGACAGGCAAGAAGGCTGAGCTGGGTGGGTGAAGGGCTTTTTTTGAATATTGGGAGCCTTCCACCCATTTATTTGGACAGCAAATGAGAATCGATCAGTGGTTCCCCTCATCACATCTAATACCTCTAATGGCATAAGTGAGAGCCTAACACAACCCGAGAACACAACAGAAACAACTGCAACAGAACACCATAAGCCCAAATCCCTCCAGCAAACCAACACCCACTACTCACAGAACACTGCCTAGCTGGGTGTCATGGGGGGACACGATGGGAATGATGTGAAGGCTGGGAAACCATCACATCCCTGGGAACCAAGGGCTTCTGACCTTTCTAGCAAAGCCTGCTGAGAGAACTGGGTGGGTTGTTTTGTACTCCTGGCTTTAATTACAGCCAAGTGTTTAAGATATTCTCCTCCAACCACCCCCATGTCCCTCATAAGCACAAATCTAGCTTTTTATAGCACATCCGGTATGGATGTTAAACACATTCAGGAAATGCACTTTCAGTCCCAAACATCCCCTCCCCTGGACCAGTCAGGCTACAAGGGTTTGTGACATGGAGACGTGGAGCCGGATGTTTGGTTTTGTGACCGTTGCTTTCCTGGATTACTTCTGTCTGTTTAGAGAAGGGAAATTAAATAAATGCAGGGTAGGCTGCCTGCATGCAGAAATAATACATGCTGCTTGTAAGGTGAAGAAAGAAAAGGCAGATGGAGAGGCCACTCTTAGCTGCTCGAATTCCCTGCACACAGGGCAAAGCTGTTTTTTTTTTTTTTAAATAGCTGACAAAGCTCCTGGGGGCTGACAATGGCTCACAGCACAGTGGGTGTCCGCAGGCACAGTGAGAGTTGCAAAATCATGTTTTTCACTGCCTTGTAGTGATATTGCCCCAGACTAGGGCTGTCCTGTAATGTACAAGGGAGAAATGCACCCTCTCCCTCAAAACTTCTATTTTAAGTAGCTAAGGGGCACTTGCAAAGAACTGTCAAGCTATGCCAGGCTGTCAGTCCCCAGGCACTGCTCTGGCATGTCATCGAAGCTTGTGTGAAGCTTGTGGCACTTTGTTCCAGAGCAGCAAGGCCTGGATAATAGCTTGGCTCAAGCCTAAAACCTGACCTCTGTAATTTTCTTAACATAAGGGGCTTGCCTCTGGCTTTAAGGAACACTGCAAGCCTGCTAGTAATTTTCTCACCTGAAAATACCCCTGGCTGGCTTCCCAGCTGGAAGCATCCTCCTAAGCCCAAAGCAAGCATGTTTGCTGGCAGTCTAAGGGATCAGTCTCAGGGATCAGCCTCGGATACTATCCCAAGGTAGAGAACTCCCTGGAATGCTCTCAGAGCAGAGGGCACACACTATCAAGAATCAAGAATGCTGGGCTATTCCACACATTGATCAAAATACTACTGCTGTACCTCTGCTGTGGGACCACTGCACAAAGCCAGGATGTGCTACAGTAGGTTGTGAAAGGGCTGCGCTGCATTAGGGTTTGCTACTCTGAAGAAAGGCAAGACAGACAAGTCCAGGGGATTTCTCCTCACCCTTCACCACAGCCAGGTCACCTCATGTACTGGGCAAGCAATCATCAGTAGGACACCACTCATGAGCAAGCTGAACAATGACCTAATTAAGCTGCTTCCAAAATAATCACATTAGATGAAAGTTAAAGGAGTCCTTGAACTCCTTATGTCTTATATTGATTTTTACTCCATTTTTTTCCCCCATATTTAATGTGGATTCTTCAGTTATCTGCAGCATTAACTCAAACTGGGCTCTGGTTATTACTCCTGAGCTATCCAAGCACATGCCATGCCCCTTGGTAATAAGCAGACTGTGCAGGCCCACTGGCCACTCAGCTCCTCCCCTGGGCCTGTAAGACACAGGAGGAAATGTGGATCTCAGCAGAGCAGGAAGGTGAAGAGCCCATGGATCCTTCCCAGTGGGCTGCCAAACCTGCCTGCACCTAGAGCAGCAGACCAATTACTGGGGAAACTGGAAGGCAAGTTTGAAGACACGGGACCACCAGCATTGTGCACAGCAAGAAGCTGCCTCAGCTTTAGCTGCCGCCCAAACTACCTCTGGCCACCAAAAGTGAACAAAGAATGCCAGCCCAACCCAAGGCAAGTTTTCCAGCACAAAACCCCCTACACAACACTTAGATTACAATTAATGAGCTCTGCAGGGACAAACCCTTGTGCAGTGTGAACAACAGCACGAAGACTATGCTCATCTATGCCTTCATTCAGCTCAAGGAACAGCAGCTGTCAAGGGTCATGCACATGCACACTGTGCTTTCACTACCCTGAGCTAACCACAAGCTATGCAACACTTAGCTGGAAAAATGAGTGACAATCCAGCTGCAGCAACTGAATAACAGCATCTCGGAGAAAGGCAGCCTTAACTCACACTGGAGAATTACTCTACAGCAGATGGGAAGGACAATGTAATTATTTGATGGGCATTGTTTCTATGTGACCAAATCGTATGCAGCTTACGTCTTTCAAATATAAATGCAAACAACTGACTTAAATAAAAATCATTGCTGGAACACAGAAGCATCTCTATTCCTAAGAAGCAGGTGATCTCCCAAGCTCATCAAGAACCAGAGTGGCATGTCAGACACACAGGGGGCCCGACCTCCTCGTATCTTTGACAAGCATTATGATAATCTCAGAATTAAGTGTTAGAGCTTGAACAGAAAGTGACAAATCCACATCAAAATGATATTAGAGAACATCAAAGAGGCTAAAACATCTCTTATTTAAATGTTCACCCAAAGTTTGTAAGAAGCTGCAGCCCAGCTTGTCATGGCTTTTTATAGTCCTGAGAAGCACTTGTCAAAGGAACTGCAGGCAATCTCAGGCATGTTCTTGGCTACCTGCAGTTTCATCAGGCTGCTCAGGACATTAAACCACTATTTCCTTACTAGGATGAAAGACTTATGAGGATTGAGAAATCTGAGCCTGAATGTATGAAGTGAGTCACTGGAAGTCATGGGTTGCTTCCCCCACTTCCCTCCCAAATCATCACACGTTCCAGGCCCAGTCTTGCTCCCACTGAAATCCTACAGAAAAACACCCACTAAATACTGCAGAGCCTGTATTATTGGCTCGAGTGCCATCTTTCTCACTGGGCAGGGAAACCACACACTCACCCCGAGACTGTCGGGAGGGAAGATGTTGCTGCTGACTGAAGTTTCTCTTGCTGCTTCAGAAAAGATTTAGCTTCTTTTGAGTTTGCATCCACTTCTTTAGTCACTCTGTTGGAAGAAAAGAGACAAACCAGAGGGTAAGGAAGAGCTGTACTCAACAGCAAAACCAAAGATCCATCAAGAAAACACAGAAAACAGGTACAAGAGTCCCCACACCCCCTGCACAGAGATCACCTTCATCAGCTGCAAGCTGAAGAATGTGCATCTTTATAAGATTTCATTCCAGAGACAAACCCTTTATACTCATGGCAGAAAAAAGTAAAAGAGGAGCAAATTAGAGCTGGGGGAGGAAGGGATTTTTGTTTCTTTGAACAAACAGGAATTCTTATTCATTCAAGCAGGCCTGTCTCACTAGCAGCTACTAAATGCTGTCCTCAGGTCACTGGGGGCAATTCCAGGCTCTTAATTGGGCTCTTGATTTCCTCATTTGTTGGTCAGTGAGGCAGCTCTTCTGCCACCCACGTTTTGAAGCCCACGGCACACAGGCTTGGCAACATCTGCAACCCAAAACGGTGCACAGAAACCAGCTCTAAGCGTGGGGGAACGGGAGAGAAAGCTCTGACAAGGCAGAATGCAGAAATTTACTCTCATTGTCTAGTTGATTTTTGTTTGAAGCCCTGAGGGTGCAAAATATTGAACTTCAAAAAATTATAAATCAATATGGCATCTACAGCTGGGAATGAACTACGAACACAAGAAAGAATCTCTAGAAAACCACTCAATAATTAATTGTTAGAAAACACCAGCTAATTTAGTCCTCTCATTTACCATGACCTGCATACAGCAACACTTCTCACACTCTCAGTAGCCGTAATAAAACGCCCCAACTTGCCAAGCTAACCATTTTGCTCCCTTGGACCACAAGCCTGTGAGTCTCTCCAGTGCCCTGCAGCTCTGTGGGCACAGAGGCAGCCTGAGCTCAGTCAGTTCAAAAAGATGATCCTCCATCCCACCCTCCTGCAGCCTGGACCTCTGGCTGCATCTACTCCAGCAAGGGTGGGGAGACTCATCCCTGGTGTACAGCAAAAGCAGGTGAGAGGCTGAAAACCTCACTGACCATGGGATCTGCTCTGGTTACAATTCAGGCTAATCACTGCTTGCCTCCCACTCAGCAGCCTGACCCTGCAACTTCCATATAAGAACTGACTGATGGACAAGGAGAAACCCAAGGAGGTGCAGCCCCAAATGAGTTGGCATCAAGGAAAGGAACACAGAGTTATTCATTAAACCTGGAGGCACCGATGTCCCGAAACCAAACTTGCACACAACTAGTACATCCACGTCCCTGCCCTGACAGTGAATCAGCATCTGAAACTTTCTTCCTCCTTCTCCACAGACTGCAAATACAGTGGCAAAGGCGTTAAGAATAAACTCCTGTGCTGTACAACTCCTGCTCAGCCTTGTTCTGCCAGCACAGGAGGAGATTAACCTCATTTGCCCCCTGCATTGTCACATGCCTTTCAAAACAGCAGCAGTCATGTGCATAGAGACAAATTCCACATTATGAATATTTAGAAGTGCCTGCTGATCAGATTGGTAAGGGGTAGGGTGGGAAAAGGCGAAAAGCAGTTTAGGAAGAAACAAAAGCCTTGCTACAAGCATCCTCACAATTTAGAGCTCCACAAACACACCATCCAGTTATAGCCCTCAGCAAGAGTGGTCCATCACACAGTAGTCATACACCAAAGGTTACCCTATGTCCATGGATCTCCTCTGACAGATAAACTCTGTGTTTTCATGAAGCAATAAGGCAGAACTCCCCCCTCAACCATGAGGCCTGAGTTCAGATCAATACAATCACACAGTCTATTTATTTTCAAACACAGCATCCGAACATCCAGCTCTGTCCCTTGCCAAGCTCAGAAAACAAGAGGAGGTAGAGGTTAGGAAAGGCAGCAGAGGTCAGTGAAAGCACGCCTTGCCTCTGGTTCTGCTAAGAGATGATGGCCCAGCTCAGCTCCCACAGACCTACAGGAATCTGGCAATTAAACAGCTTATGGAATCTGGACACACACAATGCCAAGCAAGTCTTCAAAGCCAGTGGCAGAGCTGGAATGTCACCACAGGGCCCTTGGTCTTGACCTCCTGGGTACCTTCAGCCTTCTCCAATCCAGAGATGAAACTGATTTCTGCCCTACCAGCTGAGAAGAAGAAAGGCATGAGGCTAAGACGCACATGAAAAATAGCTCCAGGGATTTGCACTCTGACAGAGTTAGCATGCTCTTGGTTGAACCGGTACTACAAGCCGCAGCTCTTGAAGCAGGAAGATGCTTAATCCCAGGAAGGCTGAGAAAGGAGAAACTGCTACTTGCTGTGGCCCCTCAGAATGATGTAGAGGGAGGGTCTGGCACAGGCCTTCAGTAACAGACACTTCGGCTACCCAGAGGCACAAGACAGGTTGCTATCAAGGGTTTACTTATGCTTCGATACTCTCATTCTCCACCACCTCAGGGTACCAGCATCAACAGCTGGGCACAGAATATCACACTTGGCTCAATTTTCTGTGCTGCCTTTGGCCTGCCAGCAGCTGCTCTAGTATAAATTTCCAAACTTGTCCACTGCAGAAATTCAGCTTCAAAGCTGAATGCAACCTGTTCCACCAGGCCTGCACAGCTGGGGACAGAGGAATGCGACAGAAATGTAATTAAAAGTGACCTTTCAAGGCAATTCCATCACAAGACCCACTGATTGCCTCATAAACTGAAACAAAAGCTGCTCTGAAGCAGGCTGCTGCTGGGCTGATGCCAGCAGCAATTCCTGCACCACTCCAACAGGAATGACGAAAGAGATTTAAAATCTTTACAAGGTATTAATTCAGGTTATGCACATTTCAACCTTTCCCAGATCCCAGGCCAGAAAGGAAAAAGAAATCCTCTGGTCTGCATTATTATGGGAGACAATAACTCTCTCCATGTAGAAACCAAAACACTTCTTGTTCTTCATGGGGAGAAATGGCAGTCATTAATCCAGCTGGAAGAAATCACCGTCATTACTAAGGAAAATTACAAGACCTTTCACTTTTAAATACTTGATAAATAACTATTTGCCTGACTGTTTACTGGGATGCTATTCACACATTGTAATCCAGGAATAAACATGAAAATAAGTATATTGTCAGCAATAAAACAAGTAGCTACTGTCTCACCCACTTGCAGCCCCTGTAATTCACACACAAAACCACTCACTCTCATCAGTTTCCCGCAGAGATTTCATTATACTGCTATGCTATTAAACTGCATAATAAGACTTCCAAAACACAGAAGAGTTATTAATTTTGCTGGACCATGCTGGAGCCTGGTAGCACAGATGATGCTACTGTACAAGGTGATGTGCAACTGTAAAATAGAAAAGTCTTCCATATTTAGAAGTTATTATATGGAAACCATGCTAGAAACTAGATCACTAAGTGCCTTGAGTACTTATAGATGCCCTCCTTAGGATCCTTCATCTCTGAACCAAGCTCAAAGTGGCACTCAAGCATTTAGGCATACCCATAGCCACCCAGCCTGCTGTTTTGGTGCCCAGCAGTGGGTATGGAACTTCTAAACTTCCACTGAAGAACTTATCACCCTTCCTTTTACATTTACCAACTGAAATGCTGCAACCTACATGCACGGAAAATGGCCCATACACTGGGCACCAAACCACATGAAAATAACACACATGCTGTCACAGGCTGCTCCAGGTGGTGTTCCACAGAGCACGTACACTACTGAAATGTAGCATATTAATTTCAGAACAGGTGCTTGATGTGCTCGCAGCAGTCCCCTTAGCCACACAAGCACCTACAAGGAGGAATACAGGCTGGAATGAGCACTGTGCTCAGACAGCTCCAGCTAATCTGCAGAAGGAGCTTAAACTCAAATTTTCATGCTTCAATTCAGCGACAGAGTAAGTCTAATAGACCAGCTTGTCTTCTGCCCTCGGGTGGGTAGAGATATCAGGGGTGAAGAGGAGGGTCCTAATCCATCACACCATGGCACAACACCCACAGCCCAGGACTTGGCCGACTCCAGCGCTCAGGTGTCCTCACTCCAGCACAGCTGAGGCCAGACCTGCTTGCCAGAAACAGAACTCACTTGGGGTTGCCAAAGCTGCCTTGTGTCAGCCAAGTGCCCAGCTCAGCACTCAGCAAGGTGCCCTGCAAGCCCTTAGAGGAGTGCATCAGCAGAGCTTCATCCTTACAAAGAGGGGAAAAGGAGGCACAGCCTCAGAGGCAAGATAGAGGAAGCTGGGAAAGACAAACAGGCACATCCAGGCAGTTTGCAGGCTTCTATTGCTGTGTAATAGCAACCTTATTCATCCCAAGAGACAAAATCCCTCTAATTTACCCCCAGGTGGCTCAACAGAGCTACATTCTCCTAACCAAAACACCTGGTGCACATCAGGCTGAGAAAGCACATGTTGCTATTTGGGTATAAGGGGACTTGAAGCAGAGAGTTAAAATCCTTAATCACAGCAGTGCAAAGCTACCATCTCCCCGACCTTCCTGCTGAGAAAGGGACACCAAGAGTGGAAGCTCTGGAAAATGCCAGCTCTTAACCACTCATACTCACTCCTCACTTGGGAAACCTGCCCCAGTTTAGACCTGGCACGGTTATAAAACTTTCCACACAATCTTAATATTGTTTGCTCTGGGGAATCACAGACCAAGGAGGGCAAAAATGAGGCTAATTATCCTTTTTCAATATTCTCCATCTGTGTTTAGCCTCAATAAATAGTCCTTCTGGAATGATAATTTGAGAAGAAAGTAATACTCATCTACAGGGACTTGTGAAAAAAAAATAAACCCTTCTGAGCCTAGAGGAACATTTTGTTTGAATATACTTTTGGTGGACTTTTGTGCTCAAGCTGCCATGTTGTGCCTTCCACAGACAGATGGTCTGTATGAGAGGCAGGTGCTGCAGCCTACAAGGTTCAGAAACCACTGGAGTGCAGTTCAGCACTTTCTGGGAGGGAATTAAGTCCCCACACATGTGAACCTCCAGACTGCCCACTGCATAGATATGTACAGATACGTATAAGATACGTATTTTATGTTGGACTGCCTGGTGTAGAGCAGACAGAACTAAAACTAGTATGTCCCAATCACTTTGCTAATTTCAAAGTAAAACACTGGATTTTCCACCTTTCAGAAAAAAACCCAGCATTTTCCAAATCTTCCTCTTCAAACCAGGTGGGAGCTGTTCCCTGGGAAACTGAGCCTATTCCCTGAAGCAACACAGACAAGACCAGGCTGGAGCGACTGATAATTCTGTGGGCTGCCTAGATAGGCAGAAGAAGCCGGCTGGCTTCTAGACAGAAGCTGCTGGCTGGATTTTAAAAAGAATCAAATGCGATCAGAACTCTCCTGGAGTCAGCAAAGGCCAAGCTGCCTGTCTGGTGCTGTTCCTCACAGCAGGTGTGTGCTGCTAACCAAGCAGTCAGCCCAGGCTGCATCTCAAAACAATTCACCTGAAAACAGGCAGAAGTGAATGGTATTTTAACATCAATAATGTATAAAAAGTACTTTTTGACATCTACATTGGAAGCTCATAAGCTTTGAAGGAAACAACTGATTTTTCGTCACCTCCTGTATGACAAAGACTCTGTGACGGATGTAAAGAAAACATATGGACAGTGATGCCTCCTGAAATGCTGACCAACCTGTCAAGGCCCCTTTTGGGCTTCTGCTTGCTGCTTCCACAAGAATCTCTCTAAAATCCAGAGGGAAGTAGCAATCCAGTTACCGAGCTCCACCGGGACTTGCAATAGGTAAAACATGTCACACATGGCGCTCTGGAGAAGCTGATCCAAAGGCAGGGCACAAGCCTTATCTCCTTGTTGACTGGAGTTTTATTCACCCCAGTTTAAAGCATCTCCAAGTATCATATCTCTGCTTGCTCCTCTGGTTAACTATGCCCTTGGCCAGCTCTGTTGCACTGCCTCAAAATCCCACCATGCATTAGCATTTCAATATCTGAGGCATCCCATGGTTTTAATTTGTACCTCCCAAAAGGAGCTGAGCAATCCAGGTGAACAGATGAGCTGCTGCACATGTGAGTGTGACACTCCCTGATCATGACTTACAGATATGTTGAAAGCAAGATGGATCCCTGCAACTCCTGCAAGTCCCCAACTCAGCAAAGTGTTGGTATCATGGATCTCCTCTCCTGGTAAAGGAGGGAGTACCATCGTATTAAGAGCCAGAGGTTCCAAATTCACTTACAGCTATGAACACTGAACACAAAGGTTACACAAATCACAACAGGAGGCAACACACACTACAAAGTAGAAGCATCTCCATGGGGAAAAGGCCAGACTAAGCTTGATTTGGTTTGTAATGTGTTAATGAGATAGTAAGGCAGCAAACAGTTCTGTCTTCCCTTCAGGCTAACACAGAAATCCTCCTGCTTCACTATCTCTTAGTTACAGAAAAAAAATAATGCATCTTGCAAGCTGCACTTTCCATCAGGGGAAACCCCAGGCCCAAGGGCTGCAAAGCAGGCTCTTGCCAACCTCTCACCAGACATCAAAAGCCCTTTTCTGAGCCTGGAGCTGTCAGAAATGAGCAGCAGCTTGGAAACAAGGGAAACAGGGCAAGCAGCAAAATGCTGGGACTGGATCTAAGGCCCCTGAGATGAAGGCATGAACAGAGAGACAAAAGACCCCCTTTACTAATAGAAAAAAAGAGCCCCTGTGAGACCTGAATAGGTCACTAAGCACCTTCTGTTTTCAGATTTTTAAAAGCCAGGAAACTAGCTGAGAGTCAGGTACAGAAACAATGTCTCCTATGGGGGAAGGGTGCAATTTTTACTTAACTTTATTTCCACACTAATTACACATACCACTTGGAAGAACCTGAAGATGAGAGAATGCAGTTTGTCATTCAGTTCCCAAAGCCAATGACATCCCAGGCCTGAAAGACCTAGAAATGTCCAACTTAATCTGGAGGTCAAGCCACCATTCTAGAAAGGCTTTGAGACTCCTCCCACCTTTGGAGATCCCAGCTGAGCCTTCTTTTTCATCACACTGATTACCAGCAAAAGCACACAAATGAAACCAATACACAGATTATTTCTTTAAAAGTATCAAGCCACATTAGAAACAAGATGACTTTCAGGTGGACATCTGCTCGGTCACTTTGGGATTTTCAAAAGCATGGTGATATAAAGGAAGACAGCAGGGGTCAGCGTGTTGGAGAGTGTAATAGACAAAGCTAGCACTACTGTATAACACTTTGCAAGTCACAGCCCTTCTGTGCTTCAGTTCCCCATCTGAGCAAAAGCCTCATCTGCACATCTACTAAAGGAAAAACCCTGAAGAGAAGCTGTTCATTAAGCCATTCCCCTTCTCAAAGCACATTAGGCAAACTGTAACATGATTTACTTTAGAAACAAGTGCTCTGGCTTAGAGTCCTGGCTAGGTTTGATGTTTATGAAGTTATAATTTCTGCAGCTGCCTGAGAAAGGCAAATGGCTCAGGAGTGAACCAGCACATGGCACAGCTCTTGCTCACACTCACTGACCTCATCTCTGGGCCACCGTTGTGCCAATCAGCATTGTACATTAGTATTCCCCAAGGAAACTCTGAAACATCAGGGATGATGCACACAAAGGAAAGGTTATCAAAATGTGCCCCAGAGACCCTGTCATTCTTAAGACTCTTTTGAAAGGTAATATATTTTCACGCATTGGCTTCCAAAAAAAAAAAATCAAATCAATAGCTGTTTTTTAAATTGGAAAAAGCCAATATAAACTGTGGATAACCGAGGCATGCTCTGACCTCTAAGAATAACAACAGCATAAGGGCAGAAACAGGCTGCTGCCTACACTCCATTATGCCAAAATCAGCACTTTGGTGCTTCACTGTAGAAAAGCAGTCACTTTTTAGCCTGCCACCTCTAAACAGTGGTCACTGATATTTATTCCATATTATTCCATATACTTCCATGTGGTTAGATTTCTCCTATGGCCCCAAGACATCATCCCCAGGTTTCTACTGCTCAGACTAAATTTCTGGAAAAATCTTAAAAGCCAAGGCTTTTGCACCATTCAAGCTTCCTTCAGGAAGTGGTATGCCACCAGAAAGTGGCTAGAACACATTTCTCTAGGACACCTTAGGCAAGGACTGAGGATAAAACCCTACAGACATCAAGTCAGCAGCACAAAACAGAAGTCCTTGAGGAGGCTGAGCTTTGGAGTGGCTTCTCAAGGGACTACTGAAATTCATTTGTCTTACTTTTTCTAACACTTCCTTGCTACTGCAGTCAAAGGCACTACAAAAAGCACGTCAAAATATGAGCGGTTTCTTCCTCTGCCCCTATTAGTTCAGTTCACTGTCTTCCATATCTAGCCTGAAAACACCCATCCACCTCATCTGGGGGAAGCTGTGCAGCACTTGCTCTTCAGCTGGAAAAAAGGCAAGGCTTTCCATATATATTCCAATTTTTTTTTAAAAAAGCACATATGAAACATGTCAAGCACATGTGAACCTCAATCTGACATGCACCACACCACCTACATCAGAGATACACACACAAACTCCTGATCTTTTTCCTGAGTTTAAAAACTACAGTGCTTCACTCAGCTTTGTGCAAAACCCCATGAGCACAAAAAAGACCACAACCCACACCCAGCAGGAAGTGTGAGCATGCTGCCAACCACTGACTTTGATTCATCCGCTGACTTTCCAGAAAAGCATCCCAAGGTAAGGAGAGAGTTAATGGTGTCACATGTTCTCTCAGTGTTTGTTAGCCAGACACCTGTGATTGAGCCATGCTGAGATCACAGAGCAAGAACACAGATGGACAATTACACGTTTTTAAAATCTCTCTCTGTGCCAGTTCTGAATCTTGAGACTTGTGAGAGTAAATTCCCTGCCCTTTCTACCCATGCCCCTTGAAATACATTATCAGCCTCAGGATTTTCCCCACTTCTATTCAATGCTTGCCAAGAAGAAGCAGCAGCAACTATTGCTCAGACAGCTACCTTAACTGTCTTTAAAGCAAAGCAATAAAATAGGTGGCAGTCTCCCAAACTCCTTGGCTTACACACCCTTTGTTTGCCAACTCTGTCCCATTTGGTCAGTCGTACCTGCCACGTAAGGAGCAGAGAGAGCATGACAGCCACTGCTAAGGGAATCAGAGGCTGAACAACTATGGAAAGCCCAGGCTTTTCTCAGATGTCTGTTCTGCTTCTCCTGCAGCTCTTTCCACCTGCTCTCTCCTAAAAAGGGCCTGGATCAAACAGCTGAAGCTCTGGAAGAGGACAGCAGATCCAGAGTTAGGAGCAGAGAGCTGTCCACTCAACAAGCACAGAGGTGAGCTAGATTAAAAAAGAAAACCAATATTGCAATAATGAGAGGCAACATCAAGAAATGCCAAAGAAGCAGCACTGTGGAACTGCAGAGAACTGAATTGTAATCTCACCTCCACACTGAGGCCAGCACTTCTTGTAAGGGGATAAATCAGTCCTTCACCAGCTCTGCACGGCTCTCCTGAGGAGCTCATCAAGGTGAAGAGCCCAGTAGCCCAGACAACACCATATGGCTCAGACCTCACCATCACACTCAACCAGGCCTAAGCTAAACCTCGATGACTTCACAGGACACCCAAAAAAGAAACTTTGGCCATGGCCTGTAGCCCTGCCCACACAATTCCCATTGCCAATGGCATTCTTGTACAGAGATCGTGCTATTGGTGGAGAAAGGGCTTTCAGTGGCACAGGTAAACCTCCTGACAAGAACCTACCCACAGCCACTTCACATCACCTTTGCTTCTTCTGCTCAAAAAGTCATGAATTTCACTACCAAAACCCACTGATTCAACTTTAGGTTCAGCTAAAGGTCCTTGAATTTCAACTTGAAAACAACTCCCCTGAATAATCTCTTTTTCCTGAATCCTTGAGGTAGGCTGAAAACTGGTGAAGCAGCAATACAGAATGAGTAATGAGCCTGTGCAGACCCAGCTCTGTGTAGACCCCTACATACCCTGAGCCATGAAATCCAGGAGCCCCAGTGAATCCATAGATGTCATCGACGCTGCCATTTCTTAGTTTCTATATTCCCAAATGGGAAATAACACCTCTTTAAAAGGTGCCTTGAGATGCATAAACAGAAAGTTCTGTAGGAAAGTCAAGGATTTTCCCTCTTTATATCTTTAAAGCCTTCAAGGACTTCACAGACATCAGAGAGCTTTCTGCTCCTTTGTACATACCTCTGGACTACATGCTTTACTGAAACCTGCCTCAAAGCAATATAAAAAAGCAAACAATATCTGTGGAATTTTGGGTCATCATCTGTCCCTTTGGGAAAGAAAAAAGCCCACCCTAAGTTAGGTATTTTCACAGCTGTGAATTTTATCTGAGAGCTCTCTGACTGAGGGCCCAGCGCAGGGATTGCTGCCTCACCAAACCAGCATTTCAGCACTGAGGTTCAAAGGAAATTTTCATCAGGCAAAGAAGAATACCTTCAGTAGCAGTCTGAACTAATCAGGAAACAGGCACTCAAGAAGCAGACAAAGATTACTGAACTCAACCTTAAAGATGAACTTCAGTCAAACTCAGCAAAATCTGAGCCATCTGCTCAGCCTTCAAATATGAAAGTAACCAGAGTTCACTGGACAAACCTTCACCTGTTTTGCAAGATCCCACAGCAAACCCCCAGCTCCCAGGCTGTAAATGCCTCAGGCTCAGGTCTCTGTGCTCTGGCAATTTCTGACAGTGCAGTAAGAATGATGCCTTCTGCACTTACAAAGCAGCTCAGCAGGAGGAAGACACACAGCATGCAAGGAAATACCGGCTGGATCTTTGCACCTGCTTATCCCAGCATCTAGACAGCAGAAGGGAGCTCACACTGCAGGCAAGGGGAGATCTTGAAACCTATCCCTGAAACATCTCTACATGGATCCAGGCCCAGCATGCTGCCAGCAGCCATGCAGCTTGCATGACAATTCTGGCCCCAGATGTGGCAAGAAGCCAAGAATTACTCACATCACAGCAACACCTGCCAGGAACAGGTTTGATGTGTGCATGCACAGTGAAGAAGCTCAAGAAAAAAAGCTCAAGGATTAATAAAAAATCTAATCTGCAAGTTTTCCAGGCATCAAGAACAATCACCTCTGAGAAGTTCCCTATTTACCACCTATCAGTGGTGAGGAACCAGGCAGTGACCACAGTTCTGAGGTCACTACCCAGATTCCTGGGAGTCCTTCTGGATCCCGAACTAACATTCCTGGAGAAGATACTACTTTGCCGGAAAGTAAAGGGAGCTACAACAGCCTTGCCAGATTTCAGGAAAAGAGCAGGGCTATCCCCAGCAACAGATGGAGAGTGGAGCCCTAGCATGGCTTTGCTTTGGCTGCTTTGCTCACGCACACAGGAAAGCAGCTGAGATCACTGGAACAGCACAAGCCACAGCTCTGCCAGCAAAACACAGCAACTCTGCAGTACCAGGAAAGTGTTCCCACCACAGGAATAACCTGAGTATGCAAAGCTCTGGCTTTAAACCACGTGAACAAAGTATGCGCACAGAAATACAAAGCTTCTAATTTGGAGTCCCTTACTTGGAATCTGCGGTCTATGAACAAAGCAGGGCACAGAACACAGGTTTCCCATTCCTGAATTAGCATCCAAGCCAGGCACCACTACTCGTCTCAACTTTGGTTTGCCTTCCATAAGATGAATTAAGATACACAGAAGATGTTTTGACATAAAATCTGTTCTTGATAGGATTCAATAACCGATTCTGCTCTTCCCTCACAAGTTGTCACACTTGACACTGCAGGGCCAGACCAGCTCCATGTGAGTGAGCTCCACTCTGCTGCAGTCCCAGCTGGACACAAAGTTGAATTTCATGGAAAGAGCACAGATGAACCATTTTGATACACTGAGCACAGCAGTGGTTTAAAGAAAGCCAAGGGCCAAAGCTTACTGGAGTACAGAAGAGAAAATAAGCAATTACACATCACAGTAGTTAAACCCTGGCATCAGGGACTCAATTCTCTATTAATGCAACCACACGTCCTGCATTGTGAGGAAAGTTCATAAACCAGAGGCTTCAAAGGAGCTTCAATCTCCTCTGCCAGGGAGAAATGTCTTGAACTTCCATTTAGATGCTGAACTGCCTTTGCAAATTGCTCTCACTGACCACAATTACAGTCATTTGGGTGACAGCACCTGCTGCTCCTAATCTATTTAGCACCAGAGAGGCAGAAAAATTAGACAGAAAAGCCAGAACTGGAAAACACTGCAATCAGTTAAAGATTGTTTCTAGTTCCAAGATTCAACAGCTTTAGTTTTACAAGGTAATATTAAACCATATTTTTTGTAAACTAAAAGCCACTACATTCTTCATTTGGTAATTGTTAATTTGTAACACTCTAAGCTTTAAGTTCAGCATTAGGAACTGATAGGAGCACAGTCTCATCAAAAGGGACAGTAAGTACAGCAATAACCTACAGGAATTGACAAGGAAGGTCTTTTGCTATTCCAGTACAGCCCTGTAGCTGGAGATCTCTTTCAAGAGACTTCTGCTACTGAAATCAGGCAAGAGAAATCATACCATCTTCTTACAAGAGAAAATAAATTGTTCTGCAACATGAAATCAGGGCTAAATGATGTTCTGTTAAGAGCTTCAGTGAGCAGACTGCAGAAATTTGTGCCCTGAATCTATCACTGCTCAAATACTGATCTAAATTCTTCTCGAGCTTTCAAAAGAGCAACACTCAACAGTAGCCTCAAACCATTTAGAAAGGAAAGCTACAGTTCTCATTTCAGTTCTTTCAGTCCAGAAACACACACACAACTACCATGTGTTGGCCTTCGTAATTTGCCAGCTGTTTCCTCAGGCAAGGAAGTCCATGGTTGGTATTCAGAGCATTTGCAGACGTTAGGGCGGTGCAAAGACAACCTCCTGCTATTCCAAAGAAAAAGCAGCCCTCTGGCCCTCACCTACTGCCGTTAGGGGAAAGTACCAGCAGCTGGGAGCAGCAAGAACCCCCTGGGCCCTACCCACAGCTAACAGTGTAACCCATTTGGGGAAGCAAGACATAGCAACTAACACAAAAGCGTCAGCTTTGAATATCACAGAAATGGAGGGGGCAAAAAACATGGAAGGATTTGTCTGTTATCAGAGAGCTAAAGAACATAACTTTGGTTTAACCCTGGTACCAGCAGAAAATGGTCCTTCAGACCTCACAGCAAACCTTCTGGTGCGGGCTCTGTAACCTGTTGATATGATGACCGCTGTAAACAAAAGATGCACGAGCCTTGGTGTTCACAGGATTAGAGTCTCACTGACACCCAGGCTGCAGCTTTCATCTATTTCATCAAAAACTGGTCGAAATTTCTAGTGATTCCTCTGCATTTTCCAAAGGGAAACAGTCAGCACTGAGCACTACAAAGGACACTAGAAAAGCAACTGGTGCAGGAAAACATGACTTTCCCTTAGTTATAGCTATTAAGAAATTACAGATAAGATACTAATGTGAAAAGTACAAAATCAGCACCTTAGGAGCCCTGAACAACTTCTGTTCTCATAAGGCAAACCACTTTTCAAAGGACAGAGAAAGTTGCCCCAACCCTTACATCTAATATTATCAATAAAAGCAAGAGCTGCACTCCTCCAGCTAATCTGTCACCACAATGCAAAATCTGGAACTCCAAAATCAGACCAATGCCCGAGTAATTCTAAGTTTAGATCATAATTATCTGAGGCTTCTTTTCACAGAGCCAGGTAAACAAGCAGTTTCAAGGCAGATGTTTTTACTAGCTCCCTACTTTAAAGGTTCCTGTACTTCAACAAAAAATTTGCACATAAAAAATTACCGTCCACAACTGAAAGCCTCACGTTTTGAAGTAATCCTGCAAGGCAAGCTTCTCAGTAAATCAACCCCTGGCTGTGTGCTCGTGTTAGGCCACAACACTCACCTACAGCACACGGATGGATGGGTCCAAATTTGTCAAACAAGACTGCTCATTGATTTCATGCAGCCCCCAACCACCAGGAAAGCAGTTCTGCCCTGTGCCGTCTGATGACAGGTCAGAACCCAATGAGGCTTTTGTATGACAGCCCTGTGATCCTACATTTCTTACCTGATAGGACATCACATTATAATCAAGAAAAAAAAGACAGGAAAATTGTGGACAAACAAGCTGGTGGCTAAGGAGGACAGTCAGAACACATTTTTATCTGTCCATGGAAAGGATTTAGCCTTGCCTTTGAAGAAACGATATGACAGACACATTCTTTGACAAAAGCTGCAGTGGTACAGTTCTTTGCCATTTCATCAATGAACAAAGGTTACTCCTGCAGCCCAGATTGTGCAGGGAAATAGAGAAGCTTCTACTATGGCTCATGGCTCTCCTCAGCTTAGGTAGCAGTGCTAACACTAAAAGCAGGAGCAGTGGAAGACCCAGTTCTCTTGCCTCCTCCAGATTTAAGGTACCATGGGTGTTATTGCTGGGAACTGCTGCCCCCTGGTGTCATATGAAACAGGCAAAGTTCCTGTCTAACAAAACCGGATTTACTGCTACAGGTAAAGAAAATCCCCCATGGTAATAACCAGCAGGTCACAGGGCAGTCAGATTTCATGCGGGTTCACTCAGGCCCCTCAATTCTGGTCCTACATGTTTGTAAAACACCTGTCCCTTCTTGCAGCATACCCTGAGAGGCCTCTTGCAAGCCAAACTCAGTCTAAGGCTGATTTTATCCAGCCCACTCCCTTTGATGCAGCTGTTTCAGAGGTAAAAGCACTCAGCTGTTGGTTTGTTCACCAAAACACCTCTTACTGCCTGCTCTTTGTTGTGGATTGCGACCACCACCAGGGAAAGTGCGAGTCCTGCCCCCAGCACAGGACTTGGACTAGCGTGAAGGAATAAAATGTGTTACCCTCATCCCTGGGGGACCAACGTGCTTCCCTCCTTGTCTCAACTTTCACAATGGCAGTGCTGCTGGGAAGCTCTGCCAACCATTATAAACACTGTCCAGACAAGGAAGGCTAAGTGAATTTACAGGCATGTTTTGAAGCTGAGCAAAGACTGAGGTCTGCATACAGGGACACTCTGCAGCTCTCAGGCAGGAAAATCTTGGCCTTGTTTTCCTTGAGGCCTGCATGTACTCACAACAGAAAAAAACCACAGTGTAAAGACCCAGCATTTTTCAGATCCCAGGTCAAGCCTGCCCACAGCACAGCAGCACCTAGCTTGCACTGGGCCCACAGTGGACACATCATCTCTACCAACTTACTTGATTTCCTCACCAGCAAAATCGAACGTTTTGGTGATTGTCACTTTTCCTGAATCTTTTGGCTTCTCCTGAAGCTTATTCCCACTCTTCTCTTCTTCAGCCTACAAAATACATGAAGGAGAAAGCAAAATAATGTGAAGCCAAGCCAAATTACCCTCCCAGGAGGCCAAGGGCCCAATGCAGACCTCAGGCAGCTCTGCAATTTAGGCTGGTGATCAAAGCAAATCACCTACAGACAACAAAAAGGAAATAAATGCCCCTTCCACCAGAATGAAATTCCCCATATTTTTTTCCAGGCTGTCACTGGAGTTTTAGGATCAAAACAGACCCAAAACAAGAAGTAGAATTGTAATAAATTAGGAAGGAACAAGAACACATTGCAATGGTTCAGAAAGCAGGAAAAAAAAGAATCAATTCTCCCAAACTAAGCACACCAGGCAGTAAAGCTGCTGGGCTGAATTCCACAAAAATACATTTATTTTTACTCAACAATAAGCAAGAACACAACTCATCAGCAGGACAAGCAAGGCAGATCTTCACACTTGTCCATCAAGGCTAGGCTTTGCGAATGAAGATTTGGGAAGGGCTTTACCCACACTTGTTACAAGCACACTGGTGGCTAAAAAGGCCAACGTAAGACAGGCAAGTCTGATTGCAAAAGGCACAGTGGAAAGTCTCCATTGGCACTACTGGCGAGGCATGGTTCTTCTTGCACTACCTTTTCTCCTCCAGACTGATTCTGTGTGTGTTCTCAAAGGAAAATGCAGCATTATGAATGGTGTGTCTCCATTTCTCCCAATTGGAGGTCAGGGTGGATCACTGATGGTGGTCAATATGACCAAGGCTGAGGTATTGTTTCAGGGAGTCCTTGTATCTCCTCTTTGGGGCTCCTCTCTTGCGGCAGCCAGTGGTGAGTTCCCCATAGAGCACAGTCTTAGGGAGGCAGTGATTCCCCATCCTGGAGACATGCCCTGCCCAGCGCAGCCGTGTTTTCAGCAGCATGGCCTCCATACTGGTGATCTCTGCCTGTTCAAGGACAGACACATTAGACGTGTAATCAGACCAGAGGATGTTTAGGATAGTACGGAGGCAGCGGTGACGGAAGCGCTCGAGGAGTCGCAGGTGGTGGCGGTAGATGACCCGTGATTCAGACCCATATAGAAGTGTAGACAGTACAATGGCTCTGTAGACACTGATCTTTGTGCTTGTCTTCAGGTGTTTGTTGTGCCAGACTCTTTTATGGAGTTTTCCAAAAGCTCTGTATGCTTTTGCTAACCTGTTGTCTATCTTTCTGTCAATCTTACCATCTGAGGAAATGAAGCTTCCCAGATAGCAGAACTGCTCAACTGACTTAGGCTCTGATTTGCCTATGGTGATGTAGGAATGATGGAAAACTTCCTGAGGTGCAGGTTGATAGAGAATTTTTGTCTTCTTCAAGCTTACTTCCAGCCCAAAGAACTCAGTAGCCTCTGCAAAGCACGATGTTAAGCAGAACGATGCCCANACTCAGTAGCCTCTGCAAAGCACGATGTTAAGCAGAACGATGCCCAGGACGTC